>JAODGA020056805.1:0-27500 GCA_027574885.2 Drusilla canaliculata
GTTGTGTTCATGACGTATTATAAAAATATCCGTTAATTGTTATAAATTAACACAAAGTGTCAATATATTATCATATTATCAGTTTGTGGACAGATTTGCATAATTTACATTATTTATCTTACTTTCTGTTTGCTTTTCATATTGATTGTTTATTAAATAAATATTTCAAGCAGTGTGAGAAGTGTGTACAAAAGGGAAGAGCACAGACAGCTGCAACTTATTCCCATGTATACTAAAATATAATAAAAAATTGTTAGACATTTCATTTCTTTGTCATATGGAATAATATTCATAGACGTCACGCAATTCTGAATGGACTTCTTCAAGTTGTATAATCATGAAATTGCCATAGGTTTTATTAATATGTATTATTCTTTCCAATTATTATTAGTGAGTGTAAAAAACATACATTAAGAATAATGGTAAGTAAATAAATGTTATTGTTTCTGTTGAGAATAATAAATCAAGAATAATTCGAAAACGTTGTAGTCAAGAAAATGCCCTGGTTAGTTAATGAAACATTGTAGTTAAGGATATGAGCAAAGGCATCGCGATATGATAGATATGAATATGCTTTGCTCATCTGAAGTTTTACCTGACACAGTTTATTTGTTAATAAAATTATCTCTTTTAATAAATAACTTAATTAATATTAATTCTATTTATCAACTGTAAATATTACGTCAGTTTCCGAGCTGGCTTAATGTACATTTAAATCAAAACATAGAAACAGTTAAAAGTAGCTCTAAGTCGGAACATGTCTTATGAAACTAAATCAGATTGGAAATTAAGAAAAACTACAAAAAACTACAATAAATAAAGGACTGTTCAAAAGAGACTAGTCAAATGAAGATAAAAAATCTTTTTATATTTTCAGTAAATTTTAATCAAATTAACATATTTTAATGATGAAAAAAACTTACAAAATATTGGTCAATTGTCAACAATATTATGTATGCAACTTTCTATACAATTTAGTTCTCATGTTTAGTTCTCACAATCAGTCTAGCAAATTTTATAAAAATATAATTTTTCTGACATTTAAAAATCACAATGTTATCAGTCATGTTCAAATATATTGTTATCAATCATAAAAGTTGTAATCGCCAAACTCACGATTACTTGGAAGCACATACATTTTTACAATTTTATTGCACTGTGATTAGTCTTAAAAATGGATCAATGTTTCCATGTGCTAATTTATATGTGTATTATCAGCATTAGCATAATATTAAATAACTTAAGACAACTCAAAAACTGACTTAACATTCATAGTTGATAAATAGCAGTCATGTTAATCAGGCAATATTTAGGCGTTAATTAACTATAAACAAGTTACATTGATTTATGTATCTCTAGTTTGTATAAAAACAGTGATTAATAATGTTTTCCGCTGCATACCTCGCCCGAAGGTGAAAAATAACTCATCAATAAACAATGTGATAACGTCTATTTATGTTAACGAGTGATGCTAAACTGGATGTTTAGCAAAAAATGTTTAGCAATGAAGCAACATATACGTGATGTTTATCGCACAAAAGAGTTGTAACTTATCAACAAATATACGTTCGCTATTTTTCCCTCAAAGATATACAAAAATGCATTTAATTTCAATGAGGACGAATATTTCCATTATAATCAAGAACAGTTGGTTTTTCGTTGTCAGCGCACTTCAATGCACGCACCGCACGCATGCACTGTGTGAGCGTCAAACTGAGCGTGCGGCAAACAAACATTTGAAGTGTTTAGCACGCTTTGCACGTAGAAAGCAATCGATATTCCATATATCGATATTCCAAGCGTTGATATGACACTCCTAGCACAACTGTTGAACGATATTGACAAGTTTCGATGCATGTAAGGTTGCACGTTATGACTACGTGTTGCATGCGGTCGTAGGAAAACAGTTATTATCTTAACTAGTGCGAATAAAAATAGCAGTTTTGCGGTTGGTCGAATCTCCACGATTCTCCGCGATTCTCCACAATGTCTACGATTCTCCACAAATCTCGATTTGTATTGCAATCCGCAGTAGGTGCGGGACATGAACGAAAGAAAGAAAGAGTGCGATTCCTTCATATATCATAAACAATACAGAAACAATACCAAACAGCCTACTACGACTAGATTAACTTTGTTTACCAATGCCGTGCATGTGTATGTGTGAGTGAACATCGAGTTTATGACAAGTCCGCCTAAACTCTAACATTGACAATAATTGTGTGTAGTTCTTAAAATATGCCTTGTGTGAAATTATTTTTTGGAAAAGTTAACCCAGAAAACGTTGTACACTACTCTGCCAGGTAACGATTAATGCTTAAGTCCGTGTTTGGTAATACTCGCTTCGATAGTACTTCAAACGCGCGTTAGCTGCATAAACCGTTACTTGACTCGTTGCGTAAAGTATTATTTTTTACCAATATAAATAAATGTAACTGAATCACAATATTAATTTAGCTCCGCACAATTGCTTTATTCTTCTTTCTGGTTGGTTTGCTGTAGATATTCCAGTCAAATATAAAATCTCGACTTAAATTTATGACGTGTCATATTTGTGTTTAAATTTTCTACCAATAGATACTTTCTATGTAATTTCAAAGAATGCTATCATTCGTTTATAAATTTAATTACTTTTTTTACCACTTTATAATGTCTTGTCAATTTTATTTATATGTTTTTGATTAAAAACATTTTATTTTTATTTCTAGATGCTCGGAGGAGTAATAGGAGTGCTTCATGCATATGACGCGTACAAAGCGTACACCTTCTACAGAAGCTACAGATAAGCAGAGTAAGGTGCGCAATTTAATCGCTCTAGATTATCACCGGTATTTTATGTTCTTTTACATAACCGCCTGAGACCTAGTCGTGTACAGTAAATTTATCGTTGGTCAGAAAACGAAATAAGAAATTAAATTTTAGTATTTTATGAGTTATTAAACACTCAAGCAGATAGGAATATTACTGTTTGATTAAACATTTACTATTATATTCATACGTGTACAGAGTTTTAGATAATTAGATAATAACGAATTATGCAAAAATTAACCATATTTTAATTTAAAAAAATGTATACTATATAATTCTATTTACATAAACATTTATAAATATAAATAAATTCATACATTATTTTGCATTTGGTTATGTCAGCTTACCTTCAACCGATTTTTGCTGTTTGAGTTTATTTTGGGTTTTGATTAAAAATATGACAGAATTTTATAGAATTCTGTTCGTATACTAACTTGAATAAATAGTTGTAGAATTAGATAAGTTTACTACTACAAATTTACAATTTTATCCAATGGCAACGTACGTGTTTTTTAAAAACGCCTTAGAATAGCCCCCTTCCGTTATCGCTTGATAAATTATTCTCTCTCATATACGAACAAAGCGTCCCATTGTATAGCCAAATTTTAACTCGATTTTAGTAAACGCGGCTCACAATTATGCAAAATACAGTTTATCCTTAAAAAAACTTGTTTTTGTACTTTGCAATTACAAGAATAAAATGTGTAGATATTAAGAGGAAGGGCAAGGAGTATGTGTATGTGCATAACAGAGAAACAGCAGAGAAAGCTCTGGACCACAGCTTAGTCGCTATCCATCCAATATTTTCTATCTATCCCAACTCTTGTTATGAGAATCTAGTCAAAAATTTGACTGGCAGGTATATTTCCAACATTTTAAGCAAGCCTGTCAAAAAAAGTAAATGAAATAAGAATAAAAGAAGAAAAAAGTAATATGTTGTTTTTATTTTCATGGTTATTTGACACTTATAGTTGTTCAAAAAATTTATATCAAATATAGTTTCTTACTACTATTACTACTACTTTTGCAATTTCCAAAATAAACAGATTTTAATATTTATTTGTGAAAACATTTAAAGAGTTTATTCATAACAATAATTAAACATCATTAATCTTAATGGAAAGATTATTATAACGTAATTAATGTAAAAGAAATTCACAATATAATTCCTGATAAAAAATTTTCTGATATCGCGAAAAACGATAACCTGTTCACATTGGAAGGCAGTAAGCCCATAACCAAATAAATCGCAATGAATCACTCGTCAATCTATAATGCTAGAGCATAAAGCCGATCAATCAATGTCTCAGTACAACCAATGCGCAAAACAAACGCAGCTCTCATGGGTTGTTATTACACGTGACGTCAATATTCACACAATCAACATAATTTTGATAGTTTCACCTTATCATCGCATGCTTTACGCACGCAGACAAAGAAACACTATATTTTTTACAAAATGTGCAGTAAATACAATAGGTTTATAAATAACATTTCATTGCACAATAAAATTTGGATTAAACTTTGATAGCTGATAAAACGTGATAGCCTGTATGTTAATCCGGATTTTTCCACGATAAATAACGGATGTTTGTCATTCAAAGAAGTGTGCGCGTTTGTCTGTTTTACATAAATGGTTGAATTGTTGTTCGCCGCAAATTTGTAACGGTTTTGAGCAATTTTATATGCATATAGAATAATAATCATAGAGGAGGAAAAAAACACAAACTGAGTTGTACAGACTGGTACGGCAACTGAGCGTCAGAGATTTGTATCGATGCTTCAAGTGGTGGGGTAATATTTTTAACTTAGACAAACATCAATTTACAATTAAATTTCCACTTCACTATTAATTGAACTATTATGCAATCATGGGAGCATTACGCATACATTTGCATTATTTACGTCTGTTGATTTTTGTACAATTTATTGTATAATGTTAGATGATAAAAATTTACAATGGTTATTAATATTAGTATTAAAGTAGTTCTACTTAAACTAGTAAAGTTACTGCTATTTTGGATAGATTAGTCCCTGTTAAGGTAAATTAAGTTAAGTATAGTTATGTTAGGTTAGGTTATCTTAGCCTATGTTATATACACAGTCTGCAGTCTGAGGCCCGTATCTTCTTGGGAGTTTTGTGTTTATTTTGTTGCATATTGCAAATTAGGTATTGCTAATTTACATGACAAAATGATTATGTTACGTTATGTGGGATATTAATATCGTGATTGTAGGTAATGTCGTATTATGTTAGTTTCTTTATATTAGACTATATATAATATATTTAGGACAACATGTGATTGAATACGTGGGAGCATATGGCAAGAGAATGCCAGGGAATGAGGGAAGAAAGGGCGAGATTGGTATGGAGTGAAGAACCCGATATAGAGAGATGGCTGAAAAAACGGAAGAAGAGATAACCGGCATGGCAATAATTTTGTGAGAGAGAGAGAAAAACTAGGAGAAAAAAACTGAGGAGAAGGATGTATATGTTTTACTGTGTTTATAATGTAATGTAATAAGATTAGTTTGTAAGGTAGTTTTATTCATATATATTATTGTTATGTTTTAATTTTTGTTTGTTTAGCTGTAAGACAGATTATGAGAAATATGCAATAGTCTAGTATATATATATATATATATATATATATATATATATATATATATATATATCATACCAGGTAGGTAAGATAAAAGAGTCTAAGATCATACTATAAATACTTTATATTTGAAAAGCCACTTGTTGTGTGTACACCATGGAAGCTTTATATATATATATCCAGGGTGATAGTCAGTAGTCCTGGTGTGTGAGCAGAAATCAAATGTTAGGTCAAGCTAAACCAGATTAACTTGAACATAGAAATTAAACTAATTAAATAAAGGTAAATTGCTAGTTTATAATTATTTCTTATTTCAAGTTGAACTTAACCAATAAACTATATGCAAAATGTCATTAAAATCACTTGTTTAGAGATTATCCCGGACAAAACGTGTGTGACATGAGAAATGTATATGGTAGCGTACCTCCAGTGGCACATAAAAAGTTGATATGTGGAGTATTTTTGCAAGTGCGTAGGTGGTGTCAGCTTATCAACAGTTTAAGAACTGTTTTGTTAAGGTATACAACCAATTCAACATAAATTATAATAACACACTAACATCCATTTTTAGGCTATTTTGAAAATTCGGGTATATATTTTACCTACCTGTGTGAAACCATCTGGTTTCTAAACTTTTATTTACCTGACCCTTTTCTATTCTATTCTAACTAATCGACCATAAAAGCAGCGTCGCCGTCCTATGCCTTACTAGCTGATACATCCGACAGCAGCAAATGTTTGGTTAGTTTAGTGACGAGCTTAGAAACGATTGAAAGGCACCAGAAAACCCGAATCACAACAACGCATGCACATCCGCTTGCGCTACACGCTCATAGCATTGCTGTGACTTAGCGCTGCGCCGCGCGCCGGTGCTGCTGGGAAGTGGTAGAAATTCCAGCGCTATTCACCGCCGTTACTCAGTAACATTCAAACCGCGCGACCAACAGCACAAAGAACACGCACACCGTCGAAAATTTGGTGATACACGATGATAACACTTAATAGCTAACCATGTCTCATCGTTTTAGTCAAGTTTAAAGTTACAATAACTCAGCAACAAACATTGCAGCAGACACCAACAAAAGCAGACGTAACAACAACGTTAGATATAAATTCAACTTGAGTATTGAAGACTTACAAGGTGATTTACGAGCACGTGCGTTTGTCAATGCCACTTTAACCGCAATTGAATTGCAAATAAGACAAATACAAACAAATAAATTAATTCGTAATTGTGATAAAGATAGATAATTAACGTGAGTGCAAAACATGGATAATTCTCTTCCAATTCAAAATAAACTTGCCAATGGTAGTACGCAATGGATTGACGGTAAGTCGACTTAAATTTAAATAGATTGTAAATGTATGCTATTATTAAGTGAAAGTTACTACGTTATTTTCATTCAATAATATATTGTTTATGGAATATAATAACATGTTATTCATGGTGTTTCACTTTTTATTATGTAGAAATAACAAAATATGTTGTTGTGTTGTTATTATGTGTTTGTTTCCAAAGAAATACTTATAGTATTTATAGTATCGTAAATATGATTTAAGTCAACATAATAATATGACGTTGAATGATAAAATGATTTGTATTTATATGTATAATTCTTGTTCTGTGGTGATTTTGAATTGACTCTGATTATAATTGAGGAAGTTTTACAAAATATTAATACGGATGTAGTCAGCTTAAGTTGCTGGTGATTCATTTGTGCAATTTTGTAGAATTATTAAGTTAACTTTGAAGATTGATATGATTAACATTTAATATGATAGTTTAATAAACAACTTAAACTAAATTAGTATGATTCATAATAGTATTTGTACGCGTAGATAAGATTAAGTTACGTTAGGTTATGTTATGCTAAGTGACGTTAATTTATGCTCAGATCGAGTTAGATGAACTACTGCGTATAATTATATATCTTTATCTTTATCAAATAATCTACTTAACCATGTGAAGTTATTGTAAATAGTTAAGTAGGATTAAAGGTATTTTGAGAACGTATTTGCATTTTTTAACCTTGTAGGTTATCAACACTCAAGCTAAGTGTGTCTAAGTAATTGTGGAACTGATTTCTACGTAGTTTAATAGAGTGAGTACTAATGATAGTGAATTAGGTAAATGTACTAAATGATTGACAAGTTAAACTTTAACGACATTAAGACAGTAGTTTGCAAAAATTACTTTCTAATAAGTTCTAATATGTGCGGTACTTAAACTACTGAAATTTAATACCATTAAGTAAACATTTAAGTATGCTTCAAGGAAATTATCATTTCGCGGTTTGGATCAATGATTCTATGTCAATTTGCATAAATGATTGGATCAGATTAACCTTGGTTGAATTAACATTATATTCACTTTTCACCTGACATTAATCTAGACTATGATTATCATAGATTAGGTTAATAACAGGACAGATTGAGCCTACTAGGTTATATAACATCACACCGTGATTTAATCGATAGAAAACAGGTAATGTAGAGCTAATTAATGTTAGATGGTTAGGTTAGAACAGATATAGTTAGTTTATCATAGACATGAGAAATATAGATTTAAACATGCTTCAAGAAAGTAGGTGCAATTATTTAGGTTTTTTTTTAATATTAGCAATATTTTTTAAACCTTAAACTCAATTTAGTCTAGATTATGGTTATCGTAAGTTAGAAACAAGACCATGTTAACAGAACATATTTTTGTTTCGTTACAAAGTAGGTTAAGTAAAGCTAGACTAAATAATGTTGACATGTAGTTTAAGTTAAGACTGAAACAATTGTAGTTCATTTTAGGCCAAATTTATGTGTGCTTTAAAAGAATATGTTCAATCATTTAGTATTTATCTTTACCGTGAAATGCTCTTATTAAAAATACTTTCTTAAACCTCATCTTATTATAAATAGAGTATACCAAAGACAGTAGGTTAATATTGAGTAGCTTGAAATAAGTTGGTTTGCATTAAATAACCTAAAATAAGGCAAAATATTTACAAATCTTGGAGGAAAGACCCGCAGAATCGATAACCATTAAATTATAGAAAATATTTACAAACTAGGTTAAACCAAAACAAGCCAAATGGTAACCTAGGTGCCTATATAATATAATAGAAGTGAAGTAAAATTAAGCGACTGTAACAGATGATAAAAGATACATTGGAAACGTTTATATATCTCTCTCTATTATATATGAATAGCCAAAGATGTATGTACCTAATTGCATAATTTAAGAACTGTTGCATATATTTTGATATTTTATTGTTATGTTTTAAAATAACAAGTAGCTATGTAGGTGAGAGTTGTCGAACTTATTGTTAGACCATTGCCTTGAAAGGACCACCGTCGTAATTTGAAAACTGTAAAATAATCTTTTCTTAATATAAGCAACTTATGTTGTGTAATCCCTGAAAAAACAGATATTGTGAATCAGCTGGTTTCTGAGCGGAATAAAGCAGAGAGAGGCAATTTTGTGTTTACAAGCAAGTCGTTGCAAAAATTTACGTGTCGTTCATAGCGTTTTGAAAGGTAAAGAGTTTAATTATTATGTCATTAGACCTAGGGTTAATTTTCTATAGTTGTGTCAAATAATCTTATTCTAATTAGTTCTATACAAATTAATGTGAGGCATAAACTATATTAGGTTAGAGATGCTTAGTTTGGACCACGGGGTGGTTGCTGAAACTAGACTGAATACAGTCATGAACAAAGTAGCGAGTTTAACAATAAGCCAGTATCGATGTTTATAAGTGACAGTGAAGGTGACAACAATATTGTTGATGTATATCAAACTAGAACAATAAACTTTTTTTGAAAATGTGTATTATGAAGTGTGTCTGGCTCCAATACTAAAGCCACTGCAAGAACCATAGAGCCAGAGAAAAAAAAGAAGACATGATCTGGTACATGAAATGTCACATTAAGGTGCACACAAAATGTACTGAAGTGAACCCATATATCAGAAAATATAATTGTAACAGTGGTCTAACCTGGGAGACTGGTTGTCTTGAATAAACCAAAACAAAATTTTAGATATGCTCTTCACTACTTAAGAAAGTTGCTACCATGTTGCTATCTTCTGATTTAGTTGTTTTCCATTTCTTCATGATGTTGTTAAGGCCTTCCTATATTAGTTGTGGTCTACCTCATGGCCTACTCCGCTACCTCATTTCTACTATTCAAATTTTGATGTTTTGTGCCTCTTTGATTATCCACATTTCACACCCGCAGGTGAGAACCAGAGAAACAAAGATATAAAGATATCTTTGGTTCTCATATAGTTCCTGAGAACGTGCTGTTGGTTGTGTGCTTTACGAGTTCAAGTCTTACTATTAAATCTTATCATCAACAACTTGTTAAAAACAAATTTGACGTTTAAGTATGTATCAAGTGGTTACTAAGAAATGCTACAACGTAATGGCACTGCACAAACTGTTATTATAAATATTATAAAACCACTAATATTGCTATTTCTGGAACACATTGTAACCATTAAGATAATAAAAACGTGTATTAGTCTTTTCTTCTCTACATTATAAGTTACATAAACAAGCAAATGCAAACAAAAATTATCACAAAGTGGAGACACGTAACTTTCCACTATAAAATCACCATGCGGTGAAAAGCTGTTGGTGTATTTATTGTTCGGCTTAAACCACCCGATAATTTGTTTATGATGCGTGTACGGTTGCAATGCTGGAGTGTTTACATACGCTTAATGAGTTTACACTTAACATACCCACAGTACACACAGCCCAGCGTAAATAGTTGGAAATACAACACATAATTTCACCACTCGACAACTACGTTGATTATAATAATAATAGTAATAACGCAATTTGTTATTCATGTCACCAAACGATGTGGATGCGTTCAGCGTTCAAGTCGGCGATGGATTAAAAAAAACGACGCATTGTTGCGCGATTAAACGGTTGATCATGCTGCGTTCACGATGCTATCAGTGATTCTGTACATTTGTATTTGACGCGATGCGTATCGTAACTATTGAGCATGTACATGCTGATAAGCCGAAATACGACTGTTCATATTTCTGAGAACTTTTCGCGATTTATTTGAAGTTATTTTGGATGTTGTTGTAATTGTAAGCTTGATTGGTTTTGTTTTAAGTTCTTTTCTTTGTCGGTAAATTTGTGTTAGTTAGACTGCGGTTTTATGCTATATAAATTTGTAAAACAATGATTGAAAATTTTTATATTGAATTATCACAACCAATTGTTCATTCCAAAATATATTTATGTTGAAAACTAGCTGTTCAGGCAAACTTCATACCATATCAGACAAAAATGCAATTATCGTGTTTGTGTTCTTGAGTTATAATAGGTCTTGCAGACACGACTAATATTTTCTTCATGATTTGAAATATTCACATATTATTCTTCTCTTAATCAATGAACGGAATTATAAAAATCGGTTCAATTGTTTTTAAGTTATGAATATTGGTACAAACACCATTTTCTTATATATGAATAGACTAAAGCTGTTCATATTGTATTGCCCCCAAAAAAATAAAAGATGTTTTAGCTCAGACAATTCAAATGAAATAGTATATTACGTAACGAGCTTGATAAGTGATATTTATTGCACAAAGAAGTAGTAGCCACACGAGACCGGAGGCCGAGTTGTGGATGCCTTTCAAGTGTAAAAAACTTATTAACTAGTTTAATTTAATAGCATAATGAGGGAAATTTTCTTCATAATAAAAAACAGCTGATTCAGCGTTATTGGCGCACTTCGATGCACGCATGCACTACGCGAGCGGCAAACCCTTGCAGCGTATAGCAAGCCTTATACGAAAGAAGAGATCGATATCCCATATCGTAACAAGTGTTGAAATAAATCTTATAGCGTAACTGTTGAACGCTTTTGTCAGGTATCCGTGCATTTAAAGTGGCACGTTAAGACTACTTTTGCATGTGGTTATGGGAAAAATAATAATCATAAAAAATCAGTCTACTCGTCTTTGCAAGAATAAAATTTGTTTATATTTATTTTCTAAAAGTAGTATAATATAAACTGGTACCAAATAAAGCCTAATACCAATATTCTTTATAAATCTACGGCAAATTTAGGTATTGTTCCCTCCAAGTTAAATACGCTAATATTTTGTTAGAACTTTTGAGCATAATTTTAATTGTTTACTATAACAATTTTACAAAATGTAATATCAACTAATTGCATTAATTCAGTTATAGTATTCTACGTTGAAAAATTGCATAGATTAAAGTAAGATTAGTACGAGTTACTGTCTGATTACTGTCAAATAAGTAACTAAGCCAACTATACTAAGTTGTACCAGATTTGTTTGATTATGCCAATTGAAGTTAATCATAGATAAAACTAAGAAAGCTTATGTGAGAATAGTTTTGGTTAGGATTGGTTAGAATATTTCGGCTATTTATATATTTAGTTTATTTCTTACTATTACGCCTTAAAATGCTCTCCGGCATTATATTTCGATCAATTACTGTTCGGATTAGGTAATAAAAAAATATTATTAAAATTAATACTTTAAAACAAATATTCCCACAAAATTAAAATATATTTAATTTGTCTTCATGTAAAGTGGTCTCTACTATATAAAACTATGTTATTTTAAACTATTTGTTTTATTCCAATTATTTCTTTAAATGCTGATTGGAAAAATACACATGATTGAAAATCGTAAATTAAAACTCGCCTTTGTATGAATAAGTATGAATAAGGTTAGTTATAAAAGAAGATAACCAAGCAAAATAGTTGATAAAATGCAAATATGGTTATTCTTTTCAACATTTAATCATCTAAAATATGTTTTAAATTATTCAACTTTTTAATAAAATACGAAATTGATAACACCTTTTCTATGTTGATTAGCTTTTCCGTAGAAAACAAAAACGAAATACATATAAAAATTATCAAATTTGAATAGAATTACACGTTACGTTACGTTACGAGTGTGGTTATAACTCTTCTATGAATCCCATCAAATTAATCCCATGACGCACAACATTGATTGCATTCGCCGCCTTACTACAATTACCAACGCGCATAATTAATTGTTTATCAAAACACGTGTTGTTTACAATTGTTTACTCCCACAACTTAAACACGAGTATTAAAACAAATGATTGTTCTAATCTATTATCAACATATTACAATATTACAAAAAATAACAATTATAACACGCGTCGCCAATTATATTTGGAAATCCAAAATATCAATTTTGATACAAGTCTATATTTATAACAGAATCAATGGATTCCCCGTTGACGTCAACATTAACTCCTGAGAAATTCCTAGACGACGCTGGCACCATCTGGGGCCTGGTGATGATCGTCTTCGGAGCGCTAGCAGTGATCATCATAATGTTCCTCATCGCGCTGTTCATCGACTGCCGTCAACAGTAAGTCCTAATGGATTATCATCCTGACTTAACTTAAGCCACGTTATCAGTACTCATGATTTTTACGACTTTCTAACCTTAATTTTAAGCACGTTAAAGTAAACACTGATAGAATGTTAAGGCTAGGTCGTAAATCATCGATTTCAAGGTTAAGCAAAATTTTATCATTTTTATAGGAAATTAGCGGAATTACAACAAGCCCAACATGCACAACATCTCACAAGAAGGAAAAAAATGCGTTTCAAGGCACCAACACTCGCCCGAACTGATGAGGAAGACACTGAAGGTTTCGCGTGTAAAATGCACACGCCAATGTCGGAACCACCTGTCTAAAAAACTACAATTTTAAGGTTAAATTTAGTTCTAAAGTTAGGTAGGAAAAGGATCTATTCTAAAAAATACAATGTTGTGGGTCATTCAAAGATAAACAACAAAGTACATAAAATAAATTTTAATTCCATTACTTTTTCTGCCACTTCACATAATGTAAACTAACCTAAACAAAATTTAAAAAAACTAAAAGAAAGTAACGTTAATAAAGTGCATCTTCGAATATGATAAAATCAGTTGCGCAAAATGTGATGTAACTTTTAAGTTGTATTAAGTACATTGGCAACAGTTGTTTTAAAATTATGTAATTAGCAACATTTGCAAATTGTTTGCATTAATCTAATCAATGTGCAATTGTATGTGCCAACCCTGTATAATCGCCATTTTTATTTGTATGTATTATTTGGAACCATCATGTGTCAAGACTGATAAAGATATCTAGTCGTCGCAGTGTCTTCATAATATTTTGTATGTTTTTGTTCAAATCCAACCTAACTTTAACACCTACCCATAACCATAGCTAAGAGTGCCATGCGCACAAACATTCCACATTCAGCCTGTCGGAAATAGGCAGCGCGTGGATCCGAGTCAAATTCGGGGCTAATTTCACCAACTCTCGGCAGGGGGTGCATCACAACCATCTTCCTCTTGGCACGGGTCATTAGTTGAGGTGTGACCACAAAGTGTCCACAAGCCTGTAAAAAAATTAGGTCAAATTTGTTGTTTCTTTGTAAAGGTCAATGACCTCAACTTACATTTTTGTATTCTTCTTCGGATTCAAACCGTTCTCTTTGAATTCGTGTCATATACAAAACATCCGTATCGGGCAGGGCTTCCTCCAAACTACTGAACTCTTCCTGTGGGATACCCTTAGACTTGAGGAACTGGACAATATGTTTCGGCATTTTGAGATTTTCCGGACTAACATATCTTAGTTGAACGTTGTATAAAGTTAGTAGACGAGCCAGAGAATGTACAGTCCTTCCGTTCTTAAGATCACCAACTAAAGTGATGGTCAAACCATTAACAGTGCCAATCTCTTCGCGAATAGTAAAGACATCAAGTAGGGCTTGACTAGGATGTTCCCCAATGCCGTCCCCTGCATTAATCAATGGTTTTCTACAATGTTCAGACGCACTTAGAACAGACCCTGGAGTTGGATGTCTTAGAACTACGACATCCGAATAGGAAGCCATAACCTCGATAGTGTCCTCTAAAGTTTCACCCTTCTTAACTGATGAAGAGGTCTCATCCATGTAGATAACTCTTCCTCCGAGACGTTGCATAGCCGCCGAAAAACTACAAGACGTCCTTGTGCTCACCTCATAAAAGATGGAAGCCATGACCTTACCACGAAGGATATGATCTAGCGACCTATCCTTGGAGACATACATTCTGAAGGTTTGGGCAACGTTGAAGATGTCATTAAGTTGTTCCTTATTGAACATGTCAACGGAAAGGATGTGTTTGCCACCAAGGTGATGAGGGTGTGGATGTGGAGCCGTTGCGGAAGCTATGGACTCGTTGAAGCTCTCCGTGCGCTGCCGTCCTGAATATGGTACGGGTAAAGGTGACATTGCATTCATCCTAATATCACCGTAACCATCATTTGCAAAATGAACCTTGGGCGTCTCCGAAAGCAAATTCTTAAAGATTTCATTGGTTTGGCCATCGTTGTACATATCATGTTGGACTGTGGGCATCGGTGATATGGTCCTATCCATAGCGGAGGAAGGTCTACTTAGGCTATGAGCTACCTCCCTGTCTATACTCACAGATAATTTCTTATTCTCCCATTCGCGTACGTTCTGTCCGTATCCAGGCTGTGTCAAAACCTTTCCTTCAACATAAGCAACCTCTCCTCGCAGGACCACACGGTGTATAGCACCTCGAACCTTCTTACCAGCAAATGGCGTCCATTTTGCTTTACTATAAGGCATCGCTTCCGGGATTATCCACTCTTCATCCAAATCCACTTCAACGTATGTGTTCGGTTGTTCAGGAAGATTAAAGATTCTTTTAGGGTTCTTGTAAAATTTGTTTACAATATCTTCTATAGTTAGGCGTCCCTCATGTACAGCGTTGAGTAGAAGAGGTAAGATTGTTTCCAATCCAGGGAAGCCCGGTGGAGGAGCCTCAGAGTTTTTCTCCTCGACGGTGTGTGGTGCATGGTCCGTGGCAAAGCAATCGATTATATGTAGATTGTCCCATAGAGCTTGTTGATCTTCAAGTGAGGTTAGAACAGGTCTCACTTCAGACTTACCAAAACCAAGACGAGCCACATCGTCAGTGGACATGAACAGATGGTGTGGACATACTTCGCAAGTTACTTTGAGTCCCTTTTCTTTCGCTGCTTTGATAATCTGAATCTCTGACTTCCGCGCCACGTGGCAGACATGCACAGGTCTATTATGCAAACTTGCAAGAAGTAAAATAGCGGCCGTTGTTTGACTTTCAGCGTGTACACACAACGGAGATCTTTTCGGCCAGTTAGCTAAATGCTTCGACCATACCGTAATATCCAATAATTTGAGAGTTGAGAAGGTATCATTGAGATACATCTTCAAACCGGCTGCCTCCGTAGCTAATTCAGAAACTGAAGTATGGTTATCTTCAGTAGCTCCCACAAAAAGTGCATAATCACAACGCGCTTTCTCCTTGGCTAGTTTCTTCGCCAACATCAGAGTCTCCTCATCAACGATTGAAGGATTCGTATTGGGCATAGCGCAAATCATAGTCACCCCACCCGCAAGGGCAGCCGCAGTACAAGTATCAAAGTCTTCCTTATGGGTCGCCCCCGGTTCCCGAACATGCACGTGAGTATCAATAAACCCGGGTAATTTAATCAGCGTGCGCGAAGTCATACAATCACAATGCGTTTTCATGGCAGGTGGGGTCTTCCCAACCTGCCTCATTGCCTCCACCAATAATTTGGTACACTTAACATCAGTGACTAATGGAATAGAATAATCAATCGCCAGCCTACGGGTGCGGTACCCATGCGTCATAAACGAGGACACTCTTCGGGCACCTCCATTACGCATGGGCAGATTAATCACCAGATCAAACTGCTTCTTCGAGAGGAATTCCGCGAGGGGTCTCAACTCCCCTTGCGAAGTGATATCATCAATGTTGTCAAAAGTCCATTGAACAGATTCCACCTGTAGAAGATAAACTAGTTTTATCTGCGTTCCCATCAGCGATTAGCACGTAATCAACAACGCATTTTTTTTCGGATTAGTTACATTCCAATTTGATGAGATACGACAACGCCGTGATAAGCGAGACATACGCGCGTCAGTTGCAATGCAAACCTGACGGTGAGCAGTGCGTTATCCCATGCGAATATGGGTTTGAGCAGCAGCAAGCGTGAGGATACAGTGGCCGCCGAAAAGCAAACGAACGAGGATGAATATTTCGTGGCGTTGCCCACGAGCGACCGACGCGAGTGCAGACATGTAGAGGAACTCCGAAAGGAATACCAGAAAACACCCGATTTGTTCGTCCTTAATCAAGTACTCTTTTCGGTGATGTTCTTCCACAACTACAACCAGTGAGTATATCACCTCGATAACAGCAATCATGTTGTGTCCACCCACACACACGAACATTGAGGAACAATTGATCTCAAATGTACGTCACTCGAACTATAAGCTAGATTAACGATCAAACAATTCATGTCAGCACTTCATAGAATTAAACCCTATCTCTAATCTTGATTCCAAGTAAACATGATATTTGTATTTTTTTTCCGGGAACTTAGAGAATTACTCGATTCAAACCCAACTGAAACAACGATAAGCGTTAAGGAATTAAGCTTAACTGATGATCTCTTCCTAACGTACATCAAACCCGATGATGCTCTATCATTGGTCAACAAGCATGTTCAATTTTGCGCTACCCATGGTCCAGCTAAGGATAAACTCAGCCCATTGATCTCAAACCGTATATTTGTAATCCATGAGAATATCCAGGTCGTGGCAGATGCTGATAATCACTATGCAAATATTGACAGACCCTCACTGACGGCACAAGTAGTTGAAGAAAAGAGAAAAGGTAACCCTACCCTTTGGCTTAATTGCCAATTTTTTACCCTATTATTTTACAGGTTATGTGAGGTTAAAATACATTGAAGATTTAAAGTTCAAGAACTCCGTCTCTTCAAACTCAAGCTCCTTGACCAACAGTGACTCCTCCTCCGCCGGTTATGGTTCAATAACATATAGTCGGATAACAGAGGCAAGAACCATCAAACCAATGCCCAAGTTTCTCCCAGGTCAGAAGTCCCTATATCCGATTACAGAAGTAAAACGGAAGAACGAAAACGCCGACGGCGATCTCAACATTTCAGATTACTTTGTAAACTCTAAGAGCATGCGGGAGCAATTTCAACAAAATTGGCCACAAATCGCTCCACTCCTGGAGATGGACGATGACGAAATGACCACCGGATTCAACTACGACAGTGTCTATTGCACATCCAGTGCAAAAGATAACCGATGGGAGATTATCCCAGCGGTGCAGTTGCCGAAAGGTGCCTATCAGGAATTTCACGACACTAAACTGAACAACGTCGAGAAGCAAACCAGATATAATAGAAACAAGAAAATCTTCCCCACAAGAGCCATGTTGAAAAAGATCGTCCATCTTGATCGTCTTGCAATTCCTAGAGGCTTCATTTCCAAATATCGCGATGAAGTGAACAAGAATTGTCACCTAGAATGGGAGCTTGCCCATCCAAAGGTTGAGAAATTTCTACAACAACAACTCAGTCACACGCATTACCGTACCCTGCTATCGTTAATCCTATTATTCAAAACGTTCATTGAGCCAAAGACGACCACACAAGGTGTGACTATCAGACATTTGGTTATTCACTTCTTTTGGGAATTGGAGAAGAAAGTAGTTATTAGGGAAACGCATATGGGAACAAGATTGATACAAATAATTGATTCCTTCTGTACGTGTCTGGGTAAAGGTGAGCTGAAAGATTACTTTGTTCCGGAACGTAATCATTTTAAAAATATTCCTTCGGAGCATACACATCATGCTCTGCTAGAAATGAGTCAGACCCGGGAAAGACCATTGCAGAATTTCATGGCAGCGATACGGAATTTAAGATATCGACACGATGATTTTCCTGAATTGAATATAATGGAGTTATACAAAATTCTGACTAAGCCGTTGGTTCCGATACCGAGGATTTTGCGACCTGAAGAGAAACGTGTTACGACTACCACCTGGGAGGAACGAAAACGTGCAAAAATTATGAAAGAAAAGGCGCAGAAAACTGAAGAGAATCTCAAACCAAAACGGAAAGCATCCGTTGACTCGATCGTCGAAAGTACACTCAAATGTGTAAGTATACAGCCAGCTAACCCCTAAATATCATTATAATTTACAACCTGTTAATTTTCAACAGAAACCGGAAGAAGGTTTAGAGCAAGAGAGAAGCTGCAACCTCCTGACATTCTTCCTGAAGCACTACATCGCAATGGCGGTCAGCCTGAACAATCTCGGGAATGTCCAACAAGCTCGCAGTTACCTACGTCAAGGAAATCGTCTCACCTACCTCTTTCACAAGTCATGTGAAACTGACGCCAGCCAGTTCCAGAGCGACATTCTCAGACTACAGAAAGCTTTTGATCAACAAGAGCAAACCAAATCAGTCACAGTTCCGACGTTACCAGACCGTTCCTCGTCCGTTAACATTCCAAAGAAACGCCTTATCAACCAAAACTCCATGGATCCGGGAAAGATACATCAGCAGTACCAAAACACCGATACACGACAACGGTTAGCAAGACGCCGACAAACCAGTGACCAAAGCCATAACGCGGATAGTGATAGTGACTCAGTTGAACACGTTTACAACCAACGTCATCAGCGCAAACGCAACGAAAGTGAAAAAAGTGAAAGTGATAAAAACAGCAATGTGCCGAAGAGAACCAAAAGTGTAATGTTCTCCTCACAAGTAATCTTACCCAAAGACCCAAGTGAAGCCGCACCCATTAAGAGAGACACTCAATTGCAATTTGTTACAATGAACTTAAACTCTAAGGAATCCGTCGATCAAACTGACCAAATACAGTACAGTGACTACAAAAGTGAATCAAGCGAGGCTAGTTTTGACCAGGACTCGGACCATCTCAAAGTGGAGTCATCCGAGGAAGAGGACCTAGACGGTTTGGATGAAATCATCTCGGATGATGAAGATGCGCGTGGCACAGTCGTTCAAGCATTCCATCCGTTTGATTTTCAAAATAAGAAAATCAATCTCGGTTACAATGCCGAGGAAACCTATTTATAGCCTTGCACTAATAGTTCTAATACTAGGTTAAGTAAAGTGTACTTACATCAACGCCGTGCTCAGTGTAGAAATCTGCGGTGCCCAGGCTAGCATATAGTTTGTAACCCATCTTGTACAAAGTTCTCATACTAGGTAGTAATTCCATTTTATGCTGTAAAATTGTTGTAAATATTAATTTATTATTCAGTTTAATAATAACATATATCGGCACGTACCTTAAAGCTACCAATCGACAACAATATAGATTTCTGTGGAATTGAGAAACCAGTGCTCATCATTGCCTTGACGTAGGCCTCGTATCTGTTATCACCGAAGCAGGCAACCTCCCCGGTGGAGGCCATCTCCACCCCGAGCATGAAATCAGCCCCAGCAAGTCGTGAGAACGAAAACTGTGGCACTTTAACACCAACTTTTCCACAACCGTGAAGAACATCAACAGGTTCAACCTTCTCCCCAATAATGACCCTTGTCGCCATTGCGACGAAATCATGATCTAAGGTCTTCGACACAAACGGGAAGGACCGCGATACACGGACATTGCATTCGATCACTTTCAAGTCATTGTCCTTCGCAATCAACTGCATATTAAACGGTCCGGTTACTTCTAAACTCGCTGCAATAGCGCGACAAATTTGTCTAATTTTGATGAGAGTCTCCCGATTGATATCCTGAGGGGGTGTCACTAACGTGGCATCTCCAGAATGCACGCCAGCGTTCTCCACGTGTTCAGACACAGCCATGCAGAGGATCACACCATCACAGGCTACCGCGTCAACATCGATTTCTTTGCTTTCTAAGATGAATTTCGAGATGACAACAGGGTGTTCTTTACTTACATCACTAGCAGCGTTCAAATAGGTTTCAAGGTCCTGATTTGAATGAGCAACATTCATGGCAGCTCCACTAAGAACATAGGAAGGCCGTACAAGACAAGGGTATCCAACTTCCTCACAAAATTCAATGGCTGCGTTGAGGTTGGTTAATTCTTTCCACCTTGGTTGAAGGATACCAATCCTATCCAACATCCTAGAAAACTTAAACCTATTCTCTGCCCCATCAATAGAATCAGGCGATGTGCCCAAAATCCTAGCTCCACGTCGATGTAAATCCATAGCGATGTTATTCGGGAGTTGACCACCCATACACAATATAATTCCAGTGGGATTCTCCATAATATAAATATCCATAACAACCTCAAAAGATATTTCCTCAAAATATAAGCGGTCAGACATATCATAATCGGTTGACACTGTCTCTGGGTTATAGTTAACCATAATGGTTTTCTTCCCCAACTTGCGCAGTTCTCTAAGACAGCCTACAGCGCACCAATCAAACTCAACCGAGCTGCCAATTCGGTAAACGCCCGAACCAATCACCATCGTGTGCTCCTCCTTAAACTCCAAGTCATGTGCAATCGCATTGTAGGTGAGATACAAATAGTTTGTAGTCGCCGGCCATTCTGCGGCAACGGTATCAATCTGCTTAACAAATGGCATCAACCCCAAATCCTGACGTTGTTTTCTGATCGCCAACTCGGTGCTTTTCACAGCACTGGCGATCTGCTTATCACTGAAACCAAGCTGTTTCGCTTTAAGTAAGATATTCTTGGTTAAAGTAATCTGATTCAAACCCTCGATCACTGTAGTGTAATCAATAATATGTTTCATTTTCTGTAAGAACCATCTATCGATCTTTGTGAGATTATATAGTTTCTCAACGCTGTACCCTTTCTTCAGAGCGGCAGCCATAGTAAACATTCGCTTATCCGTCGGTTCCTCAAGTTCTTCATCATCAACTTCTCTCAGGTATGGGTCAAACCCATTCACTGATTCGTCCACCATTCGCAAGGCTTTCTGAAAAGCCTCTTCGAATTTCCTACCGATTGCCATCACCTCCCCAACGGATTTCATCGATGACCCAATTTTCGTGCTCACACGAGAGAACTTACTCAAGTCCCAACGTGGAATTTTCACAACGCAGTAATCCAAACTCGGTTCAAAACAAGCTGTGGTCACACCCGTCACGGAATTCTTAATATCCGGTAGAGCTATTCCCAACGATAATTTGGCAGCGACGTAGGCAAGAGGGTAGCCTGTTGCTTTGCTAGCGAGAGCTGAACTTCGCGACAGTCTTGCGTTCACCTCAATGATGTAGTACTCCTCAGCGTACGGGTTTAAAGCATATTGAATATTACACTCACCCACGACTCCAAAATGTCTAATCACCTTGATAGCCGTAGTCCGAAGCATGTTATAGTCCCGGTTTGATAGAGTCTGGCTGGGAGCAACTACAATTGACTCACCTGTGTGAATACCAAGTGGGTCCACGTTCTCCATGTTACAAACCGTGATACAGTTATCATATGCATCCCTGACAACCTCATACTCCACCTCTTTCCAACCCCGTAGAGACTTGTCAATGATAAGTTGATCGGAGTGCGTTAGCGCTTGCTGGGCAAGGGACTTTAATTCGTCCTTGTTATTTGCAAAACCCGATCCTAACCCACCCAACGAAAACGCAGCACGTGCCATTACAGGATAACCAAGTTGCTCCGCAGCCTCAAGTGCTTCCTGCACAGAGAACGCCGCCATACTCGGAGCAACCTTTTCACCAATACACGAGATTCTCTCACTGAATATCTTCCTATCTTCAGTGTCAATAATAGCCTCAATTGGAGTACCTAAGATCTTACAGCCGTACTTATCAAATACGCCATTTCTTTGTAGTTCAACACCACAGTTCAAACCAGTTTGTCCACCAAATGTCAACAGAACACCACCGGGTCTCTCGGCACGGATAACCTGCTCCACGTACTCGGGCACCAAAGGAAGAAAGTAAACCTTATCAGCTAAACCTTTCGAGGTTTGAACTGTGGCAATATTCGGGTTGATCAAAACGGTCTGGATACCTTCCTCTTGAAGAGCTTTGATTGCTTGCGAACCAGAATAGTCAAACTCACCGGCCTGACCGATACTTAAACCACCTGAACCAATAATTAAAACCTTTCTTGGTACCTCCGTTAAGGGTTTAGGACTATCAAATTGTAAAGCTTCATGAATTCGTTGTTTTGTTGACTGTGTTGTGGGATTCTTAATCACATCTAGGAACACATCAAAGAGGCACTCAAGATCTTCAGGGCCTGCCACGTGTTCTGGATGGAATTGCACACTAAAATACGGCAGCTTTGAGTGAATGATACCTTCGTTCGTCTTATCGTTCGCATTCGAAAAAAGTGACTCCCAATCATTGGGCAAAGATTTCGGGTCGACAACAAACCCGTGATTCTGGGAGGTCATGTAACACCTGTTGGTACCATGATGCAGACATGGTTGATTATGTCCACGATTGCCATACTTCATCTTGTAACTCGTGCAACCAATTGCCAGAGACAAAAGCTGGTGACCCAAACAAATGCCAAACACGGGAATATTCTTCTTCGCAATTATCCGCTTGATTGTCTCAATCGTAGCGTCACATAGTTCAGGATTACCCGGTCCATTACTCAAAAACACACCATCATAATCTTCGGTAATGTTATGGTCCCATGGTACCAAGTCAACCCTGGCGCCACGTTGCAGGAAACAACGAATTTGATTAAATTTTAATCCACAATCAATTGCACATATTTTTGGAGAACCTCCCGGATTATAAATTTTAACTTCCTATTATAATAAAAAATTATTAAATACGATTAAATACAACAATAAATTATTATTACCTTAGTTGAAACTTCAGCAACTAAATTCCTTAGATTAGGATCCTCAAACTTGATATCCTTAGTATCAATGGGAAGATCGTAAACAATTTTACCAAGAATCGAGCCTTTTTCACGGATCTTCTTGGTGAGAGCACGCGTGTCAATACCTTGAATACCGGGAACTTGTTCTTTTTTCATCCAATCAGAGAGAGTTTGATGGTGACGCCAGTGACTTGGTTCATCGCAGTGTTCACCAACAACAAGACCAGCCGCCCAAATACGATTTGCCTCAAAAAAACTTTGCAACATTGATATTATACAAAATGTGTTTACCTCAAGTAGAATACATCTATTTTCTTATACAACAGGTACATTCCCAAATCATTCGTGTAAACAAATCGTGTAAAGAGAATTAAGTCTAAATAATATTTAAAAAAATCTTGTTAGCGTTCACTTAGTTCCTATCATGCTTAAACATTTTAATTCATTAAATATATTATAAAAATTAAATTGTACTTAATAATATCTGAAAAGCATTACGGCAGACGCTCGATAACGTAAACAAATGATAATAAAAACGTTGCTCTACAACACGCGATAACGGAAACAATTAAACATGTTCTTGTTAGTGCGTCATTTATGCAAAGTAAAATTTTTAATTATTTCTCTTTCAATTAAAACAGACATCGCTATTAGAATATTTGTTTATTTTGATAAAAATATGTATTAAACGTTTTTTAATAAATCATTTGTTTAAATAACGTTCACTAATGTAAACAATTTGATGTAAACCACACTTGCTTTTAATTTTTTTTACCGAGCGTTTACCTTCATCATTTAAAAAGAGAATTGGGTGTACTTACTTGGGAAGACCATGTTCATCAAGTGTGGCTTCTGGAATACCGTAATTACCAATGATTGGGTAAGTAAGGACCAGAATCTGTGCGTGATAACTTGGATCCGTTAAAGACTCAGGATATCCAACCATTCCAGTTTGAAAAACTAAACAATAAATTAAATTTTGAATTATTAATTTAAAATAATTCCTGTAGAGGGCTTAGTGGTCATGTTTAAAAATGCTCAAACTAATTTTAAATAAAACATAATTTTGCAGATTATTTAACATTCTGAGTATTAATAAGTATATAAAATCGCTCATAAATTATGTTTAATGCTTCCAAGCAGCAATTAAAGCTGGAAATAAACGTGAATAACATAAAACAAATAAATATCCGCCAGATGTCGCACTATGAAGCAAATCAAATGAAACAAAAGAAAAACGTTTGAAGATGGTAAGAACTCGGCCTGCATTTGCTAAATGCAAGTGAATTCTAAAATCGATACGAATCGTGCAAAAGGAAGCAACAAGCGCTCTCGGTTGATGTGCGCCGGCGTGACAAGGCCACGAGCAGGCCATCCACGTGCTTGTCGTTCTAACCTACATGCACATGCGCTGCGCAGGGAAACAGTTTTTCGAAAAACTTTTGACTGGTCGCTGTAAATACTTACCGACTTCGCCGCTGCGCTCACAGCGTGCGCCGAACACCTCGCCGCTGAAGACGGTGCCGTCTTCAAGCAGCAGGTAGGCGACCTCCTTGTCCACGCTCATTGTCGAATAGTGTTATAAACAAAAATACGCAATACTTGGTTCGGCGGTGAGGCACACACAACGCACTGCGCTCGGATACTCTATCGATCGCGGCGATTGCAACGCGCGCACTGAATCCGCGGCGGAAGGAACAGCTCCGCTTCGCGTCGAAGTGGTGGTGTTGGTGTCGGCCGGCGCGGTTTGCGATAGACGGGCGCCTCGTTATCAGCTATATATCTGTCGCGGAATCGGAGATGCTTCTACGACGTGAAGAATTCAGCGCTGGCGCGCTACTAGCGATTAAGTGGTACCATGTACCACTCGTAAGGGTACCAGATCATAGAGATGTAGACACCCGGTCTGTTTCTTAGGAAACTGAAAACCGGTTCTTTCAATATATTCAGTCGATTTGTCCATTATGTGAAGACTATTTGAATTTGCTTTATTTTCCTGATTTGGAGCCAGTTTTGCGTCATTTACAAGTCAGTTTTGTTCAACTTTCGAGGGTGTTTTGTGTCAGCAGGTAGTTTTGATGACTACCTGATAATAATAGTGGTTAAGGTGCTACATCTTCGTTTCATCAAAAGTTACTTCTGGTTTCAGTAAAAGTGTATAGATTCTTATTTTTCTGTAAGTTTTGAATCGGCAGGTAGATTTCAACCTGTTTTGGTTGCTAAGATCTGGGAACTTTAAATGTCCTTTTAAAGTATTTCTTGGAAAGCTATCCAATGACTTTAATTTTGATCTTATTTAATAAACAAGTTTAATTCTTCAAGTTTTTAATTTTTCTTGATTCTTGACTGGTTTTTTTTTTAAATGTAAAATAATTCTACTTTTTTATTTAAAAAATTAATATTACGTTTAGAAAAAAGTTTTATCTTAGTTTATTTTGATATATTTTACTTTTGCATTTTTAGGCCACGCTGTATAAAATGTAAGCAAAACAAGTAAGTATGTGGGTTTATTTATGTTTTATGGTTCTGTGATTTCAAGTAACTTTATTTATATGTTGACTATGCAGACGGTGAGTATGTATATTATTTTATTGCATACTATGCGACAAGTTTATTTAGGCTTCTATGTGGACGCAAGTCCAACCGTTGTCGTCGTTTCTAAACAAAATTCGATCGCCGATTGTAATCGGATCCACTAGACTCTCATAGTATTCGACACGATGTGGGATGATGTTGTAGTAGACACTGTAAAAACGTTTGTACATTTTTTATATAGTTTTTTAGTGTTAGTCTCTTAACTGTAGGTTTTCTGTATTATTCTAGATATAGTTATATTAGCATGATTAATTGATTTTAGAATAGGTTAGTAGATAATTAGTTTATATGATCTTAGTTACTTAGTAGCTTATACATAGCATTAAATTATATTATGTTATGGTTAGAAAATAAAGAAGAGAGAAAGAAGCTAATTTAATAGTTCTTATTACGTATTATCATCGATGGGTATATCCTTCCCACCAGTAGCTGCATGCTGCTTGATAAAGTCCTCATGCCGTTTCTTAAGCTCCTCCCAGGCGATCTCATTGTTTTGTTTGCAGAACGTGAGGCGTATTTTCGTTCTCAGAGAGGAGGATCGAAAAAGTGTACGGGCAAAATCGTCTGGCATTTCTTTAGCCAAACCTTCAATTCTCACCTATAAAATTATTTTTGAAATATACCTCTTTATAAGTAAAACTAAATATATTTAATTTGATTATTTATTGTTGAAATTCAGCATTTTTTCGCATGATATGAGGATTTTGGAGAATGTAGAGATGGAAAAGGTGAACCTGACAATAATATCATTACAAGGACTGAAAAGGGAAGCTCATCCGCCATTGTGTTTCCAAGAACGTTGTACTGTCACGGCTGTCATGCAATGTTGGCCGCTTGTTGATAAGAAAGAAGCTGATTTTCATAAAATTAAATTAAATTTTTTAGTATTGTGTCATTTGTTAATTAAAGTCTTGTGCCCAGCGTTTCCAGCGCATCTAGTTCAACATCGTTCTAACAAGTTCTAACGTTTGGCTATTCCTTATTGTCAAGAATTGTCAAGCGTTTTATGAGTCAGTTATTATCTTGTTGGTGGAATGCGGAACAAATCACAAGTTTAAGGAAAGCTTGAAGAAAGTATTTCTTGTAGATTTATTGATTTATGATCTAATCGCACAGATATGGGGTTTCGAGTCTTTTGGTTTCCAGCAGACGTTCTGCAAAATGGGTGCAAAACAAGCGAAGAAAATTGTGAACTTCTACAAGCACATCATTTCTGTGTGAAGTAGGCTTCATGAATTATTTGTTTGTTTTATACATATCAATTCCCTTCAACCATTTCAAGTGTAGGTCAAAGGTCAGGTAACTTTGAAATTTCAAACGGCAACCTATATCGGGTATGATGTAATTCAAAAGCATATGCAAAGTTATGATTAGTATTGACATTTTCGATGACCTCACGGTGACCTTCAAGGTCAAAGGTCAGGTCACTTTGAAATGTCAAAATAAAATAAAATCCCGGGTGGAACCGGGTTTCTCTGCTTGTCATTTATAATGCAGTTCTAAAAATTTCTACAATTCTTTAGTTTTATGTAAACTATTGTAAGCTTATATGTATTTTTATAGCTATCTTAACTGAGAGATAAGAAACTTTGAGCAAAATGGAAAGAGGTTAATGCCATATGTAATGTATTTGACACGAAATAACTCTCTAAACGTGACTACCTGCTATCATTAATTAACAATGGTCTAAACCTATATTTAATTATTAATAAT
>JAODGA020056822.1:0-12478 GCA_027574885.2 Drusilla canaliculata
CCCCCCCCCCTTCCCCTGCACACTGTGGGAATGTCAACCCATTTTCGAACGTAAGTCCCGCAAGCGTGCATTAACTATTTTTATATGCTCGGGAATTAAAACATTTATCATCACACAAAGTTTGTGGTAGTTTACCAACAAATTAAAAAGTCCCAGCTGAAAAAACATCATTTTTTCCCTGATTACTTTTATGTGTTTGTATAAATGGACTTCTATTTATACAAGTTGGGAAAATGTACAGCATGGTTAAAAACTTTTAATCATGCACAAATTTGAGCACAATAGGTGCTTTTTTTTAGTCTCTCAAAGCTGCAGTACTCAAAGCTTAAAGAAAAATATCAGCGTTTCTGATTACTTTGAAGCCGCTGCACTTTGCAACCTGCCGGCCGAAAGCAACTCAACAGTAAATAATCTGACCTCGATTCTGCGGAGGCTGGGAAACTCTTTCAAAAAACCTCCTCGGATTGTGTGAGAGAGACGGAGTAATGTGGGTGGTGGGTGGAGGAACTCGTAGCCGGGTAGCAATGTAGGCATCCGGCGGCATATATCCGTAATTGCACCGATATTCTGCTGATTTCAGCCAGATATCCGATCTTTCGGTGGACGTTAGGAAAATCCATTCCGCCGCCACTACTGCTGCTGCCGCTGCGACTGCCACTGCCGCCGCCGCCGCGCGAGTTTTTACTCGTCGAACCCTTTACCCTTTACTTACGGCCGTAGCAGTCGCATCAAATGCGGGGCGCGCAAGAAAACGGTACGATGCGAGCGTTCCTCCGATGCGGAGAGCGCTCACGTAACGACCGTCGTCTTCGGAACGAGAGATCTCTGCGCCCGATGCTGCCGGGCAACGTCTTTACCCGCTCGTTGCCCGCTGCATTCAATAATTCAGTAATGCGAAGCGTAATGGGCTCTCCAGTGGAACTACATCCACTACATCCACTTGTAAGTACTTAAGATTACTACCTTCGCGTTAGTGAAGCGTTCGCCGGGGCGCTGGGCAAAACGCCGCTTTTTGCGGCCGTATGCGCGCGACCTCCGCATTCGTTTCCTTGGAATGCTTCTTATGCCGATTGCTGCGCTTTGATCTGATAGCGGCAGCATCTTGAATGTTTGTATACGGCCACGGAAAGTTTGATTAGCAAAACTGCGCCTACAATCTTGACTGTATGCTAACTCTGTAGTAACCTACAAACAAGGAACACGGTTGCAATTTTCAATCACATAGCCATAGGTACTTTATATGCTCCAACCTAATCTAAACTAAATTTCTCTGAAGATCTACTAAAACTTTCTCCTACCAACAAAGTCATATTCTAAGTGATCTTAAGTCAATTTAGCTTACAACCAAATCCTGTTTTCTCATCAAATATTTGAAGTCATTTGAAGTTGAGAGGGCCTAGTGTACTAGTTTAATCTACCTCGGCAATTCTTGTCACCTTCAATGGTTACGAAAGAAAGATCTTGGATTGATTACTGAAGAGCAACATCTAGAATGTTGGTATACAATCTTAACTGTATGCTAACTCTGTAGTAACCTACAAAATAATTTTCTAGGAAATCCTATAGGAAATCTTATAGGAAATCTTGTAGAAAATCCTATAAGAAATTCTATGGGAAGTAATACAATTTAATTCATCTTTTACTTTAGCTTAAACTAATATTTTCTATCAATCAATCTAATACCAATATTACTATGTCTGGAAGAGCTTAACCTAACCGTTTCTGTCAAAACGCTCCGATACCCCAGAAACGAGTACAGCCAACTCAGACCTAACCTACCCGCAACTAACCCAGAAACAAGTTTGCTTGGCACGAAAATAATGAGAATTAAAACGACGTACAACGAAAGCCGAAACAATATAATCCGAGAATCTAGGACGCGTTGGGCACGCCGAAAAACGTCCTACACACGCGCCCCGGGCCACCGTGCACCATGCCGCCGGTAGCAAGTGGAACAGGGGTCTCAACCCCGTGCGGGCGCGCGCGCTTGAAAGTCGAAACTTTGTTGTTCGGTGTATTTAGGTCGTATTTAGTTTGAGTTTAGTGCAATTACACTTGGCGCATTCAGTTGGAATTAACTTAATTACGGTGGAAGCGGAACTGTAAACCTTGCCATTGCGAGACCCTCTCCTCTCGCCGACGATGGGCCGTGTCGCGGCGCAGTGTCGCGCCGCCCCCCCTGCATGCCTACCTATTAATATCACATAAGACGATCTTAATTTATTTCCATTTTAATAAGACGGGCTCGCGCACCTCCCACCGACTTTTTCTTATCGAGTTGCAGGCGTAA
Organism: Drusilla canaliculata; assembly: GCA_027574885.2. Taxonomy (NCBI): domain Eukaryota; kingdom Metazoa; phylum Arthropoda; class Insecta; order Coleoptera; family Staphylinidae; genus Drusilla; species Drusilla canaliculata. Next base: position 2,291 of record JAODGA020056822.1, read on the forward strand.
TTGGAAAACGACCAGCGCGCGCGCGCTCCACGCGATGCTTTTGCGTCCGCATGTCGAAGCGTACGCCGCCGTCGCCGTCGCCGCCGCCGCCGGCAAATATAATAAAAATGTGGACGTGGAAAGTGCGCACGCAGAACGCGAGCGAATTGGTCGAATTAAATTTAAGCCGGAGGTTTTTCGTTTCCTCGTTTTGCGCTCGCCGAACAAGTTCCGGCGCATACTTTTTAGACAACTCGAATGCAATCAATTGATTTTACAAAGAGAACAATGACGCACGCGAACTGTATGATATCTTATTGAAATGTCGACAGGCGGCGTTTCAATGGCTGATCTTCAAACCTCTTCCAATCGTTTATTAATTCCCATTTACGTTTTCCCCATTTTTGAGGATTTGGATTAAGACATGGTCTACGACCTCTTTTGTGTTTTTCTGTTATCAACGTCAACGAAAAGAAAGCATTCAAAAATGTAGTCTTTGAAAATACCGCAGCTTTAGTACCAAAAAAATATTAAAATTTGGTAGAATTTCCTAGACAAAAATGGAGTTCTTTACGTTTTAAGAAATTATCGGTTCAATGACTCTCGGAAAGGTCAGAGCGTAGTTGGTGGCAATCCTGTGCGTGTGCGTGTTTGCCACACATCCCCCACTCTTATACTGTTGCTGCGCTGCGTGGCATCGAACGCCTATGTAGTATGCACTGCGCGTGGTCACTGCAAAGGTCAATGAACTCCTGATCCTCTAAAACTTGAATAACTCATTTTAAGTAATCTACACTAATGACTTACGCTCAGTCAATGGTGTACAGTCACAAAGTGAATATCGTATTTGAGTAAGATTGAAGTAAATTGTACATTTTTTGTAAATTAAAACTAAAACAACGTAAAATAACGATAATGTACATTTCAGGAATATAGTCACCGAGAATACACAATGTATTACGACTTGTTAGCAGTTAAATTAAACATGTTTCGAGTGTAGTCGACAACAGCGCTGATAAAATTACAGAAAGCTGTGTCGCAAAAAACACAGTCGAAAAAACAACAAAGAATGCGGACGTCCGTCGCCGCGAAATTAAACACACAACAAAAGCTGCAAAGCGCGCCGTGTCTAATTAATCTTTAACGCTTGCATTACGGCTCGCCGACGCGATTAATTAAAAAAAAGAAAAACCGCGCGACGCCGAAGCGACTCGTATTGCCAAAACCGCGCCGCGGAACTGAGCAAACAACTTTATTTAGCATGAGAAACGTGTGAAAAACGAATGCGGAAAAACGATCGGAGGAGGGTGGGAAGAGGCAAGTAGAAAAAAGGAGCGAAATGTTAAGCTCTCAAAAGCACATCTAAAAGCTCTGCATTCGGGATCAACGCGCGAAAGTGAAACTACGCAAGACGCTACATGCAAAATTTGAGCGGAACGAAATTTTCTAATTATACGTTTTCGGATTTTTAATAAGATTTGGGCATAAATAATTTCGCGCCGGGTAAATTTGCCGCGTTTAATTTAATAAGACGCTGACTGCGCTGCGGCACGGCGCGTCAGGTGAGAAAGAAAACTTCGCTTTTTATTTAATTAAACATGTAATTTGTCAAGGAGTCCGTCAGCAAACAGCGCCGTTCTTCTTATTCTTTTGATTTGACTTTTGACTTTGGAAGCTTCTCACGGTTTTTGCGGTTGCTTAAAGTTGGAGTGACAACAGAGTACTGTAATTAACGAATAGCGACATCTACAGCCAAATATACGATTTCAGTTTTAGATAGTCGTGAACTATGCAAGGTCATTGACCTATGCCTAATGCCTAATCCCTACTCTTCTACTTATCGCGCATGGTCGACGCAAGGTCATTGAACTCTAGCTCCTTAAAACTGGATGAACGAGATACACGTGTTTCAAAATAAATACAAAATTGTCGGACAATAATTCGCCATAAAAACTCGACCCGGCATGAATGTCAATGAGCGCGGACAGATTACACGATAAATTAAACATTTCGCGTGCATGAGCTGCATGCGTATGGAAGGGCAGAAATAACACGCGAAGCGCAGCGTATGGAAATGTCAGTTGGTCGAGCTTTTTCCTCGCATGCGGGGCCGCGCTTTCCTGCGCACGTAAGTTGGCTCTCGGGTGCAAAGTAGAAAGAAAAACACGACGTTCTTGCCAGGCGCCACCGTTCAGCGCGCGCACAATGTAAGCGCGAATGTTTTTTCAACCACTCAACCCTCGCAGCCGCGCGCGTCATGCGTAATACCCGCAAAACCCTCCTAATCTAGATGAAGACGCTGCGAAGGCGTTTTATTAATGTCGCCGGACCGCTTCATCCACTTCTTCTTGCAGGGCCACGAATACGCGCGCCCGCTTTGGCACTAGATTAACTCGTCTGAGGTCTAGAACTGTAGAGTATGGAAGCGCCATGGAATTGGAATTACTTAGGGTGTCCTTGCAAAATGCCAAGGCACCCAAACTTCAACTATTTATTCCAAAATTGCAAAAAAAAGTTCTACATTGATCCCCCCCCCCCTATATTGATTCCAACCTAGATCAAGCTAGAGCAAACAGTGTCTAATGGAACAAATCAGTGTGAAGTACCTTGTAAGGAGCAAACGCCGCGCCGTCACGATTAATTGAAGTTGGAAGAATGTAAAACTAAAAATGCAAATCGATTGCGACGCGCTGAGTCTACCGGTGTTTAGGATGCCCCCGGGCAAACTGCTTCAGTGTTTCAGCACTTCGCTGCTCGTTACCACTTCAGATGGTGCGATGCTTGCGATAAGACACGCGCTCCCTACGTGCACCGCGCCTTCCCCCCACCGGAGTCTATTAAGTGTGATTATTAAAGATCATTTTTCGCGATGCAGGGTTTTCAATTTCGAAATTATGACGGCATGTTCCAACATTGAATTCCTTAGTCTCGCTTCCTTGGAGTTCCCAGTTGATGCAGGTGGCGCATAGTCATTACTACGATCTGTTACCCGGTCTCTTCCCAACCACATCCTATAATTCCAAGAAGAAAATCATGGGGAGAAAACTCCTCGAGAGAAACATCCAATTTTTTCCAGGTTTATCTGCTTAGTCCTTGTCAGCCCTGTCCTTGTCAAAATGCACTTTACGCGTGCGCCTTGTCTATAAATATTTATTTTAAATGCGTTTCTCCCTGCTGGGAGCGCCTCCATCATTCCTCGGATTCAATGTATCTCTTTCATCATTCAATTATACACTGTGGCCCTTCTAGGAGTTGGTCATTTTGATACAATGTAGTACTAGGAGTTGTGTCCAACTTGCAATGGGGTCCGGTTGTATAACTAGTATAGCTTGAAGGGATTACTTGGGAGGTCCTATCTAAATATTTGTATCTTCCAAGGTGTGTATGACTTAATATTTGGGTACTCTCGGGTAGTGTGCCTGCATGTGGTCGACAAGTTAGTAGTTGTTCGCGTCGACTCTCGAGTACGTACGAAGTGATAAAGGGGAAGCGTAGGCCCCGTACGCATGGTACGCACGTACGTAACGCGTGAATCCGTTCCATTTCGATCCCAGCATGCGGGCTTGCTGGTGGTGCAATGGGCGTCCCGGGCCCTAACGATAGCAATATCATTTTCCGAGCGGTGGACGGGTGTCGGGGAGGGAGTGTGCCTCTCTTCTCCCAGCCGTCATTTCGACATCCACGAGATCTCTTCCGTCGCGCGCGTAATGACGACATCCCCGAGGGTCTTACAAATGTAATACAAATACACTTTGCGCCATTCTACTTATCGTCCTAATCAAAATCAGCCCCTCGCGTTGCATCTTTTATGCCGCGCGGCCCGGAATACTGCAAACTGATAGCGTTGTGAAATACCACCAACCCTCGTACAAATTGGTAAAAAAATGCCTTGCGAACAACTAGACAGCACCACCCCTTGCGCTGTCTTCTCCCGGCGGCGGTGGCGGAGGGAGATAAATGCCCGGGTGGAGCATTGCTAATGTGGTCGGGTGTCGTCGTTGTCGGTTACCAGCAGGTTGTCGGCGGAGCAAATTGCGAATTGTTAACAACGGCTGAGATGAGTCTATAATTTTACGGCTTTGTTCAGCCACGGTTTCCACGGTTTCCACGGACTTCCACGGGCAAGTTTGATGCATTTTTCCTTGTTCCCCGCGTAGCGCCAACGTCCCCGGGCGTGATTAGACAGGCGCGCTACGTGAGGTTGTGAGGTTACACCGGCGCTGAAAAAAAAAGAACTCCGCCATGCACCCGACATCGTGTAGGCGAGTTCCGGTTAACGAAGAAAGTTCGACGTCGTCTAATATGAAAACTTAGCTTGCTCCTAATACGGCCGCGGCGGCGGGAAGCTGCGGCGACGCGTGTCGCTGCACTGAATCGTGGAAAACTGTAATCCATGGAAATTTAGTTTAATGCGACAATGGGGCTTAGGAGGTCGAACGGCGCGCGCGTTGCAAGCCCGTTAAGCAAACGCGCTAAGCGGCCGCCGCCGCCGCCGCCGCCGCCGCCTCCGCCACGCGTTGGGTCGGGCCGGAAGCCGCATTATCGCGCGCGCCCGTCGTATTCAGCGCTCCGGCGAACTTCATTTCCCGATCATTGCGTGCCCGCCATACCGAAGTGGATCATATCGTCCCACACCGCTCACCGCCACGGTCCTCCAGCCGCCGAGATTGGAACATAAATCGCCGCGGCGTGCGCGGCCCTCGCACGCGCGCCCTTTTATCATTTCGATTATGCGCGGTCTCGTGTCGCGGCGAGAGCAGCCGTTGATTCCGAAAACATTGAGTCCAATGCTGTGGTAATCAAATCATGCGTGGCGCACCCCACGGAATGCGCAAGAGCTCTTCGCCCGTGTACCCGTGCGGCCTGTGGAACGAGACCAAAGCAACGCGGAATCAATTCGTTCAAACTCTCCGCAATCGCTATTGGTGGGGTCCAGGAGGTGAGGGAGCGGATAGGGGGCTTAATAAATCTTCAAAAAAATATACGACTTTTCCAATTATTTCCTTGATCTCTTCCGCCGCTCCATTCCGGTATCTCCACTTCGTTATGATCCGTTTCGGTGCGTCGGGTGCAACTTGCGTCGTCCGCAAAAGTCCACCGCCAAAAATCACTTCGATCGGATTGCGGGGGGATCTCCGGATGCGGATTTTGTGCGCTTCGGCATGACTTTCCCAGTTGCTTTGTGCGCATAAAAAAATCGGCGTGAGCGGATGATAGTAAGATGTTTGTCGAACGGCGTGTCGAACTTGGAGCGAATGATGGTGGTGGTGGTAGTGTGGCAGTGGTGGTTGTATTTAAAATTTATTGCTTGTTTGGGGTGACTCTTGCCGGCGTTGTCGACGCCGAGAGTTAATAAATCATCGACCGGGCGCGTGCGACGCGCCGAGTGAATATTACGGCGTGGCGGCGGCGGAGGCGGCGGCGGCGGCGCGTCCTCGACGATTTCATGCTTTGCGAACTTCGTAAACGACAACCAGCCAGATTACACTTTCGCTCTTTCTTATCGCCGCCATCAATTCATCGCAACGCGACGCGCGGCGAAGTTTTGGTGTTCAAGAAACCGAAAGTTTTGCACCTGTCGCGCCAATAAATAAAATCGTTAGCTCTATGATCCTGACGGGCGCTATTGAAGATGGTAGAGGGCAGCCGGCGATTGAATACGCCGTTGCCCCCCCCCCGGGAGCGTTTTACTTTGCTGCCACCCACCTTCCGAGAGCTGGGAAGGAATTGCAAGAGCGGCCGGAAAGCGGTGCACATCCGCCTGGAACAATGTTATTATAGACATCAGACACGCGCTTGAAATGCAAGATCATCTGTTGTGAAGTTATTCCGGCATACCTGCGTCGGCGCACACGCGTCCGATTAGCATAACAAAGTGCAGCTGTCTTTGGGGCTCGTCTGAACTGCGCATCAGAGTCTCGGTGCGCCACGTCGCACAATAGGGGAACCCGCTAACATCTCCGACCACCACCCTCCCGCACGCGCTGCCACAACTTCGGTGATGCGAAACATAAATAGGACATATAAACAAATACTGCGGTTTAACAACAATGGAGACGTAAGTAATGCCTGCTTGTGGCAGACGCCAACTGCTGGCCTCACTGTGTTAGCAGACGAGTGGTACAAGCGTGGACGTTCCACTAACGTATACACTGTGGGTTTATGAACTCATTTCCAGCTCTTTGTATTGTCTTTCTGTCTGCTCGTGTTTCTGAGACTACTCGTACAATATATGGTATTTAACGAATATTATTGCTCAATAATGAGCTTAATTCTCTCCGATTGAAGATTCGTTCCAATGCCAGGTGCTTGAAAACCGATTACCAAGTTGGTGCGCCAGTAACTGTTACCATGTAGATAGACACGTTTACAACGATCCACGGATTAGACCGTGATTCCAAGACAATCGACATGTATGTTGCCCGAGTGCTCTCGGCTCATCCAGCTAAACGCTAACGGAGGCTGTAACGGGTACTTGCATAAAGTAGCCGGCAGATAAGACATGCCGAAAATCCGTGCGGGGCCCCGTTGCGGAGATAGTTAGATTGCTATCGACGTGCTCGGACCGCATCAACCTACACGACTCCGCCGCCAAAGTACTTAAAGCTGAAACAATGGCTCTTGGAAAAACTCGAATCGCAGTTCTACGTCCAAGACCCACATTGTCGGGAAAATATGCTCGAACTAGGACCAGAGCACAAAAGACGAATCCGGACGCAAGGAAACTTGATATTGAAATATACTTGCCAAAAATATATAAAACCGGAAACACAAAATCATTTTTCATTTTGAAACAATCGATCATATTTTAGTTTAACCTGTTTAAAGATACCAGCTCTGTTAGGTAACATAAACCTGTCAGATACCTGCTTGTTGGGATAGAAAAGAATTTCAAGACTAGAATTGAACGAGTTAACTGTTCATTAATGTCTGATTAACTGTTTCTATAGAAGTACCAGAATTGATGGTTTGTATTGTTCATATTTGTATGTCAGGACGGTAATTGAAGACCAATTGGTTTTTATGGTGGATGCCAGTTGGACAATTCAACAAAAACATCCTGCATGTTATCACCGCGTTGCGTTACCGGGGGTATTGATCTTAGTAATATTTTGCCCCCTACTCCGCCATCAATGGCTGTCCGTTCTGCACGTCCGATGCCCGGACATAGCATATTATCGCTGTCGAGCAATTTTATCATTCTGGATCAGTTGACATAACATTTAGGCATGCACATGGCATTTTACGGCGATCGCATGTCGCTGCATCATTTTTTTACGGACTTGTTAGGCATGTGCGTTGCGTTTCCACGCGGGGTTGCCGCTGCTTTATTTCACAGTGGACATAAAGTGGCCGCCGCCAGAGTGCGGTAATATCGGCGCGCAGATATCGCATTACGTCTGTTTGTATAATTTATTAATCGTGCGCATGATTGTTAGCCGCACGAAAAGTCTGTTCTTTACTGCTTTACTACCAGCTCGTGGTAAACTACCATACATGGTAGCAAAGCGTGAACTGTTCCACAGGTTATTTAAATGCTGTTATACAAACACACAAATCTGAAACATATTTTTAAACAAATATTACCTGATATGAAAAACCGAATCTAAAAATCATGTTTTGAATATATATTATTCAATCGGTTATTTTTTATTCGGTTTGCAAGTGCAAATAAAAATAAATGTTTAAACACAGAATTTCGATATTACGAAATGTGAGGTTTTCACTCCAATACAATAATTGCACATAGCATCCTGCTTTATCAACATTCAAATGTTCTGAATCCTATAAACCGATTATGGACCAAACTTTTTAAAGATCAATTTAAGAATCTCCCACGTGAAGTGTACTTGTAAATATTTCTGATATGAGTTATAAATGTACCCTGTTAGAGACAGCGATAAATACTGTAATGGAGGATATAAAAAAGATGTTCCAGAAATGAACGAACCTCGGGAGAATTACTTGCTACGGCTTTCTTGAACGACACGTAGGAAATCGAGGGTAGCGCAACATTTTATTGCTCTTTGAAGTCACTCCCCGGTGAGGCTCGTACACCTTCGTCGCAGCACACCTCAGTAAAGCCACCCCCTATATTCAGCATGCAGCCAGCAAGCGAATATTCAATTCGATTCCTGTATGACTGTGTCTTGGGGGACCGCCGCTGACATCTGGCGGCCAAACTGGAACCGCCACCACTTCCAAGCCACTGCTATTTGCCAGTTATTTGTCCCTGCATTTGTCCCCAACGACGTGCATAGTAAATAAAAACACATCTCACTTTAATTGCGCAGAATTGCAAACGGGGCACTCACAAGTTGGTCGTGAGTGCGCCGCTACGAAATGGAAATAGGAATGTCTCATGAATATTGTAATTCGATATTATAAGCTCGGAGGGTGTATCGCGGAGGGTTGCATTATCGGATAAATGCGCTAATATGCATATTTTTGACGACTCATTTTACGAATTCGCATATAATGATCGTAATTTAATAATCGAGGTCATTGACCTCTGCAAAAAACAAACTTATTTAAAACAATCTCGGTGTGGATTTTGAGTGAAGTCGCTTCTATGTGAACGTGGAAAGTACCTCACACGTACTCCCAGTTAATAGAACTGTTTAAAGTTGAAGGTTAAAAGGGTTGCCAGGAATAAGTAAATATAGAGGCTTGGGAGCGTAGAGTACGAAGGTGGGGTCGTCGTGTGTGTGTCTCGGCAGTTGACTATGATGACATTCGCCTGGGGGACCGGCCCGAGTGATGAAAGCGTTTTGATGATGGGGTAGTTCCACCGGGTGTCCCCGGTAATCATAGACGCGCCCATTTGTAGATCAACTACGTCGATAGAATGCCACAGTTTAAAAATTTAGCAAGGCCAGGCGAAAGCAAGTTATCTAGACAGGACTAGACGGACGTTTGGAAAGACGTTAGTAATTCATGAGGTACTTTCACTCTTTGCACTTTCCGCTGCGCGGGAAAGGTGAGAGCATTCCGGTATCAATTACACGTCGACGGGGAATGCATTACGCGGCGGGCAGCCCAGCACACAGTTGGTTACAGTGGTCGTGGAGGCCCAGACACTGCCACCCATGGGGCTAGCTTAGGGTTGGAGCGGGGGTCCGTCGAGTGACATTAACGAGAGAACGAGTACTGGAGACGCATCGCGTGGGCAAGGCCAGTCCGAAAACGGGACACAATGTTGCACCCAGGAGGCGTGAGAGTAAGGGGAAAAAGGAGAGGGTTGGGTGGGGGTGGGGAGAATGAGTGTCACACACGCAGAGCGCTTGTGGCCATCTAAATAATGCACTTTCTAGCGTTTGCGTTTGCAATTACCGCACCGCGGACCCCTGCTGATGCGTTTGTTTGCATGCGCACATCCACTCATCACGTACGTGTGTGCGTCGAGTTGAGGGCCGGCGGCACTAGGGCTCGAATTCCATTTTACTGAGCGCTCCTGCTGCTGTGTTTGCGCGCGCGCTAGAGAAGCGCGTGGCTTTCGCATGCGGCGTTGTGTCATTACGATGTAACAGCGTGCACAATGTGGTGCAAACTAGATTTCGAACGCGCACGACAGCTACATATGTTATTACAATGGACGCGCCACCGAACCGTTTGCCAGCCGCCCCCGCAAGCTCCGGTGTGTGTGTGTGTGATACACATCGGCGTCGCGGACCCGAAATGCGCGCCCCGAAATCCAATTTGCACTATTAATTTAATTTAACATGTTGTTTATCACAGCGCGCACGAAAATGCGCTGCATGCGTCGTAGCGTCAGGCCGTAATACGTTTTTAATATTTGATTTTCGCGGCACGAAACTCTAGAAATGCGGTTTTTTTTTTCTGGAAATACGTCACGTTTGCGGCGGATGTCATTAAATTAAATTCAACCAGCTACATGAATGTTTGCAAAAGATTTCAATTTTTAACAAAATTTTAGGATTCTACATGAACATTTTGCTCACCAATTACCCAAATTTAAAGCAATTTACTGATTAATCTTAACTTAATTTGCATAGAGCTATGTTTTAGAAAAATGACTAAGAATCGGAGTTAACTGTAGTTACCGCGAGCTAAGCTTATTCCTAGTGCGAGATTGTTATTGTTCATCATAATGTCACGGCTCGAGGGTTTAGGGGTGTAGATCGCGTTGTATCTACTCGCTTGGCTAGCTACCGTGACGAACCCGGGGATAATAAGAAAGGTACTTAC
>JAODGA020056847.1:0-11241 GCA_027574885.2 Drusilla canaliculata
GTAATACCAAATTTGTCGTGCGGAGTACATAATTTGAAGTAACGAAAAATGGCACCCCTTGTTTTTTTACGACTACATGATTGACTGAGTCTACACCCATAGTTTCAGTCAAACATCTAGTCAAAGAAAGCACTTGTCTATACAATAAAATTTACCGATTTTGACTAGTTTTTAATGTATTTGTTCATATTTTTGTGGAAGACGAATAACGTAAGCGTTTTATTTAATCAGTTACTGAACCGCGGTTCACGTGAACCGCTGGTTAACGATATGATTGAACAACCCGACCTAATAGATATATTATTTTTAATTTAATAAATATTCAATTAAAATCAACTAAAATAAATCAAGTAAATAGCAAAACAAATCCTTTGTTCAAATATAATTTTCACAAGTTAACCCCATCTATACCAGAACAATGTATCCAGAATGTAGGCATTTACATATCATCGTCAATAAACCGATAAAACATTTAAAAGTTTTTTCTTTATTTTTGGTAAAAAATGTTCCTTGGGGTGTATACTTTAATGTGATATGCAGTCAGAAACATTTAAACAAGTTAACGAGACAATTTTCAAAAAATTGTCCCGGCGCGCTGAGTGTATTTCCAAACCTTCAAACAGGTGTATCTCAAAACAACGTTTTTCAAACTGGTGGGACATATCACTCTTACAGTTTTTTAACCGATTTTGATAAAACCTTCGCCAATCTGTCCAGATTTAAATTTTGCACCGAACTACTGAAAGAGATTTTTAATATTTTCAAATTTAGATTTTTTAATATTAATTAATTAAATAAATAATTAACCATTTATCAACATTTCTTACAAGTGGCCACCATTTTCGTAAAACTCATTTTTTCAAAAAACGGTTCCAGTATTTCAAAGTGAAATTTAATGTAGAATAACGTGCTTATTCAATTTTTGTTCCACATTTACTTGCCGAGGGGGCAGATGTCCCGTCAATGAGGCCGGTGGAGAAGAGTTGCGCGACCTAGTGCAGCGTCTACAGTAAGCCGCGATCCAAGCGACAAATTTTATATTTATTTTTAAAAAGATGGCATATGAAATCATATATAACATTTTACCAGCGCGAGTTGTTTTAATGCACAAAAAAAAATCTGAAAATACACTATTTTTCGAGTGCTGAAGGTGGTCTTCCCCTTTAAGTAAGTTTTATCACGTACTACATCAACAAAACTTATAATTTGTGCATCTAAACTTCAATATTAAAGAATGGGTAATTAACAATGGAATTCCAATATTATTCAGTGTTTTATAATTATTTCTTTAAACTGTCTTCACAAATTGAATTAAAACGCACTTAAAGAATGTTGATGTACCTTTTTGTTCAGAAATGATTATAAATTCAAAGAGGGCAGTTTTTTCATGTTTATTTAAATATAAAATTACTTTAAAAATGCATAGCATAGCAATTACCCAATGAAAAACAAAAGAATACGTCGGCATCTACAAAATTAACCAAAGTATTCAATGCAATTGTTTCCTTCATGTAATTTCCTTTAATTCTCTAAACATTCAAAAATTCTTTAAAACAATAAATATGTTTAATTTATATTTAACCTTTTATTTACCGCAAACATTTTGCGACATAGTTTATTCCATATGCGTCACATAAATCACACAAACACTTCTTACATATTCTATAAAATCAAGACCAACATGTCTAATAAGTATATCATATTTATTTCAATGAATAATCAATTAAAATCAGTTCAAAACATCAAACAAAGTTTCCAAAAACCCCACAAATCCTTTGTTCAAATATAATTTTCACAAATTAACCACTATCTAAACTACAACAATGTATCTAAAATGTCGATATTTACATATCATCGCCGACAGACCTCAAATTCAAGCACTAACATTGATAATAGAAAATCATTGCATCAATTTGCCAACCCAACCCAACCAAACAACCACTCTCACCACATATTATTATGAATATTATCGATAGCATCGACAAAGTATACAACAAACATCCATTGACTAGAAAGTTAAAGAGGAGTCACATTATGAAGTTGTTTTGTAAGGCCATTATTAAACAGTTGAATATCGAGATTACGGGTTTCACCTTAAACTTGAAATTTCATTTAGTACGAGTAGAAATGGCTTCAAAATGACAATCATTAAGAGATTTCATACCGTCAAAGTCACATTAGCGTTCACATTCCAGCAAACCACTGTCCAATTTGTACCAGCATGGAATAAATAAAAACAAAACACGAACTTCAAATAAATACATAGATATACTAAGTCCGAATTTGAAAAATTTGCAATATTGCAAAAGAATTCAGTCCAAATTGTTACCCAATGTTACCTCCAACACAACATTTACGCATGGGATTGATACATTTATAAACCATTTACATATACACGAAAAAAATGTTTTTTTTCTCTTCTTCAAGGGATCAAGAATCATCTACTACATACAATTCTTTCTTCCATGTATTCAGTTGCTTGGAAATTGCTATTTCATCGCTCTCGTCTTCAAAACGTTAAAAATATCCGAATGCACGCTCACGGGACCGAAATTCCGCCGCAATCGCTCCGGATTCTCTTTGTAGCTTTTAAAATAGATATTTTTAGTAAGATACAACGATTAAGACAATTGCGAATAGCGCTGGTAACACCAATTTCCCTCTTGCAAAAAAATACGGTAACGTGTTCAGGTCAGTGTGAACCGAATAGGATTACTTACAAATCCTTGAGTGACTGAATCGACCAGCCAATCACGCGCCGATCAAAACCGCACGTGAGCAGGTTGACGCCACCGCCGAGATTCTCGTCCGCCCACGCGGTGCCTGCCACCATGCGATTGTGGCCCTGCCGACTACTGCGCGGCAGGCGCGCGAGCCGCTGGCCGGTGAGGTCAAAGAGACGCACCTGGCGATTGTCGTGCGGGATGGCAATGATGCCGTTGGGCGAGACGGAGACGCGGTTGACGGCCGAATCGACGCGGATGGTCGCCACGGGCGAGCGCATGTTTCGTAGGTCCCATACCTTTACGCTGCGATCGTCCGAGCTGGAGACGACTTTGTCGTCGCGTGCAAACACTGCTGATGTTACGCTCCTAGATTTGAGTAATGTTTGTTAATATTTTTAAATACTTGTATAACTAAGAGTTTTTAACTCTGTTATTGCAATGTATCCGTACAATGTAGTAGGTTTGTTAAGAAGGAACACTTACTCTGTATGCCCCTGGAAGACCGACACCGAATGCACATTATCGCGGAAATCCCACAACCGAAACGTCGTGTCACGCGACGAAGTCAACGCCAATTTCTGCGCGACATGCGTTGCCGTGTGAGTCAGCTCCAGATCGTGACCCGTCAACGTAATCACCGTCGAGCCAATTTCAACGTCGTGCAGGATCGCTAGCCGATCCCAAGATGCTGTAATGATCTGTTCAGCACCTGTTTAAGTAAGAAGTTCGTTTAAACGAGCAAACACGGTTACTAAACTACAAATAAAATTATAACTTGAATTTGCCGATGATATTGTAAAATAATGCCAAGAAAACTGATTCAAAAAATTATTACCCGAAAGCCATTCGGCCGCAGCAATCGCCCCGGAATGTCCTCCTAATTCACGCACAGGTGTCCTTAACGTAGATACACGTGCATCGACACGGTCCTCACATTCGTCACCTTCTAATTCTTCTTCGGATGAATAACCCTTCTAGAGACATTTTATGTTAATTTCTGGTAATGATTTTGTATAAAATGTCTTACTGGTAAATCCCAATTTACAACAGCCTGCCAAATATGCGCTGAACCATCGCCACTCGCGGTGAGGACCAGATCCTTCATGGGATGAAAGCGAATCGAGTTCACTGAGCCATTGTGACCGTGATATTGGAGTAAACAACGGCTGTTGTCCATACTCCAAACACATGCTGTATGATCTATTAACAAAAACATAATACATTATTTCATGACACTTCTATTCACTGAAAAGGTAGAACAGCACAAGCAAACTGAATATTTATCTGAAATTTGAAACAAACAATTACATATTTCTGAAAATTATGCAAAAACCGTTTATAAAGCGAACATAATCAACGTGATCCTAAGTAGATATTTACAAAATAAACGCTTCACATTCCCAAAAACATAGCTTCCTCATGAATTGACCATGGTCTAATTGCTAATTGAAACCTATGCAAACATGCTCCACCCAACCATGTCTTATTGTTGCATTATGACTCAAAGCAGTCAACAAATCCGACACCATGTGATAAAAAACGCATTAAATAACCAGACACCACCTTTGACAACCTAATAAACCGCTAATCAATAAATTGTAATGCGTTTATGTCACATCAGCTATCAACTACATTCAGCTACAATGTGTGCAATTAACGCCGTAATAAGCCCGAAACTATTCTGACGGCGTGCGGCAAAAAAAAAGAAAGTTACGGCGCAAACAACGCAAGAAAATGCCCGCTGTATTCGCCGGCGCGACGCCATAAAGTTTTGCCGCGAAAACGTAAAAGCGCTCAAGGCCTCGACCCAAACACACAAAATACTAACGTAATTACAAGCACGCGTACGACAATAGAGCGCACAAAGCACGCGAACTATTACATATTACGTTTCGGAGATTAATTATTTAAGCAATGATACTCTGTATCTCCCACACATGTGTTGCGTAATTTTCCTCACTGCATGCAATCCTCTTATGTAATCATATTCTTTTTTAGTTTGAAATTGGAAAATTTAATTTCAAATAATTACAAACTATCTGTATACATAATATGTTGATATAAAATCTGAGTAAATTGATGTTATTTTACTGAATATGTAAAATGTTACATCGGAAAGAAAAATATCTTCAAAAGAATAATTAATTCTAATATTTCTCAAAGTTATAGCATAAAAAATGAGCCCAACATGTTGTGCTTTAACAACATGTTTCACTACTTAAATACATTGCATATATTCTATAATCCTTGACATTGCTAGTCTGTATCTCATAGAAAAAGACTGAAAACCAAAAACAAGAATAACAATAAAAAAGAAAAAAATATTCACCTGCTGATGCAGTCCCCATAATTGGTTGTCCAGGCCTAGCCACCGAAACCTCCCAGACGCCATCCTTATGCCCAACATACTCCCTTATCAAATTACAGTTCAAATGCGGTGTCTTGAAACTCGAAACGATTTTACTCGTCTGCGCTTTCAGTTTATGCGCTGCTTTGAGATTCTGTGTTGACGTTGTACTCACTGCAAACACGCCAAGCAAATAAATAACTTTCACCAGTAAATATTGAAGTAATTGTGTGCTTCAATATTTGGTCTAAAATTAAAGTCAACACGAATACTCACGTTTTTTATTTATCTTTGGCGGATAATTGTTGTCAAAGTCCACACTGTCAAAGAGAGGTGCTTTGTCGACAGCGCAGCCATCAAATTTTTCGTTTAACTGCTCGATTCGCTCATGTACTAAAAAAATGTATATTTAAATTAGGGTCAAATTAATGAAGTATGCAATTTTATAATTTAAAAATATAGATATAGACAAAGAAATATCATATTGGGTAGAATTCATGTTTCAAAATTAATAATAGCACTAAAGTGTAAACATAAATAGTATTTTCAATAATTGAGCTATAGTAATGAAAACACTGGAACTAAAATAACTGGAACACTGGAACTAAAAATCTTATTATATCTAACTCAAGAGTCTATTCCATTCAATTGAGTTAAATAACTAATAACTGAATAAATAACTAAATAAAAACAAAAACAATACCACAAAATTAACTTTATATGAAGTTGTTCAAAAATGCATTTTGTGTAATATCTAACTCAAATTAGCCCAAACAAATTGCAACAAAGTAACATTCGAAATAACAATTATAAATAACATAAAAAATACAATTGTTAATAGTTCAATAATGCTAAATGTTACTCACAGCTCTGATTCTCCTTGTACAACATATCAAACTCCTTCTCAATCTGCCTAAAGAGACTCAGCAGTCGCGTTTTGTACGCCGGCGTGATGCCATCGTTCTCGTAGTCGACGCGATACCCGATGAAGACGTCCCCGTCGGTGGTGGCACTCTGCGGCCGCGTCATCGAGTTGCGCTTGCCCTTCTGGCCTTGTCCCTTGCCGCTCGGCGTGATGTGGCTGACTGAGGACATCGAGAGCGGCGCCAGCCGGTGGCATTCACACGCTCGACCCGGACTCCCCGCGCACCAACACACAGCCACACACACACTCTATACGAGGTCGAGGGAAACCACGCGCTGCAAGCGGACGAATAAAAAAACGCACGCAATTATGCATGCACATAATCAATAATAATCAAAGGTCCGCGCGCGGCGAAGGTGCAAGTGCAGGGACGCGCCAGCACACATATACACACACATGTTGCTTGCTTGCTTACCTCAGTTCCCGCTGGGGGTGGCTTTCTACCGTCTCTACGCTGCGACGGGGGTTGATGGCGGAGACACACAGGCGTAGTCAGAGTTACGCAGTGCAATGCCACAACCGTGTCCGTGCGTAATTGCGTGGTGGGCGCGATTAATGATTGCGCGTAATTGTCGAATTTACGAAATGCATGTTTACAAAAAGCGCAGGCACGATTTGGACGAGTGACAGCAGGAACATATGATTGTCATAAGAAATGTATCTAAATTTATTTCTAGTGAAACAACATAGGCAACCAACTATATTTTAGAATATTTTAACATATTCAAACAATTAGGCCACTAAAATTTTTGACATTCTATTGATTTTAAATATATTATTAAAATAAAAATTATTAATAGAAAAAGAACTGGTTGTGTATATCTAAACGTCACCAAAGAAGTGTTTGGTGTTGCAGTTTTAAATAAATTGTGAGCAAACAGTGCTGGTGATAAACAGTTTTCATGATAAATTTCTATAAAGTGTTTTCCTTCCTTGGTGCTACAGGCCACTGTTGGCCCTGGACAGTCCAGGCTGGACTGCCCAACTTTCACCCCGTCCGACCGGGTCTCGTCAGGTTTCTAGGCATGCTTCTTTTTACGGGGACAGGTTGCCAACCCATCGCCTAACCCTCCTCCTTATTCAGGACTTGGGAAAGTGAGAGGAGTGAGTTCTTGGTTTTGCCGGTTGCGGGGTTTGAACCGCGAACCTTATGCGCCATACGTATGGGTGTTAACCACTGCGCCACACTCCTCCATAAAGTGTTTTACTTCGTATAATACTCTTCGGAGCGTAGAACTTTTAATATAATTAAGCACAATATAAATTTAAAACAATATTGGATATATTAAAAAATATAAAAATGAAACTGAATGAAACAAGGAACAGAAAAGCAGATAGGAAGCAATAGCGTGGAAAAACTTGATATCCGAGAAGAAAAAGAAGATTGAAGAAAACTGAAACAAGAGAACACTTACACTAAATAGATATAAGTTGCAATAATAAATATTAATAATAAATTTAATATCACAATTTGATAATAAATTGAGCAACTAAATATATATACAAAATCCACAATCGATTTATTGAAATACTAATTACTAATACTAATTAATATATAGGTATTTACACTTATTGGGATTCCGGTTTGTATTTGTATCCTCTCTTAAGGCAACGAATAATTTTCCAACTTTCTTCATTCGTTGTTTCAACCGGTGCAGATTGAACTAATTTATGAGCAGATTTTATCTGTTTTTCTAGAGATACTAACGGTTTTGCAAGATATTTATAACATGACTGTACATATACTTTCCATTTTTTCAATTCTCGATAATATTCTAGAGATATAAGTATTGGAAATGAGTTTATATATAATAAAGGCAGATAGTCGTCGACTTACGACCGTCACAATCTCTCCATCAATTAATGATGTTTTGTGCAAATTGTGCCACATGTGCTTTGGTTTTGTGCATTGCAACATACGCAAATAGTCAGCAAACTTACTAGGCATCTAGTGAAAAATGTTGCTACAAAATATTGCCAAGATACCCAAGAAGAAATTACCTACGTCTGCCAACAAAAGAAAAAAAGTCATCGATTTGGAGAAGAAGACAAAAAAGTGAACAAAATCGCTCGCAGAATACCGATATCGATATATTAACAATGTCGACAATTTTAAAAATAAAAGAAAGAATTCATAAAGCTCTTAAAGGTTCTGCACCCCTTTGCTCAACTGCGATAATCACAAGAAAAGTATGGGACCCATCCACAAAATGAAGAGATTGTTAATTATTTAGATGGAAAACCACCAAATTCGGAAACAAAGTCCATTAAGCCTGCTTCCGGTACAAATATATATATATAATAACAAATATATATATATATATATATGGCTTTTCATCCCATTTGGTATAGCCACCTCTTTCTTGAGGTTTATTAATCCTTTCTTGGGGGGATTAGTCCCATTTTCTAATAATTTCTCTCCATTCGTCTCTGTTGTTTGCTTTCCCTTTTCACTTTTTTACCCCCTTTCTTTCAATATCTTTTTGTACCTCATTCATCCACGAGTTTCTAGGTCTTCCTACTCTTCTTTTGTTTTTCGGCTTGCAGTTTAATATTTGTTTCACTGCTTCATTTTCCTTCTTCTTCCATACATGTCCTAGCCATCGTATTCTTTGTCTCTTTATTCCTTTTACTAATGTTACTCCCTTTATTTCATTTTCTACTNTATTATCGGTTTTATTACCGTGTTGTATATTTTTATTTTTGTTTGCTTATTCAGTTTTCTGCTCATTATTGTGTTTCGATTCGCGTATACAGCTCTTTGCGCGGTTTGTATTTTATATTGTAGTTCTTGTTCGTTTTTTCCTTCACCGTTCAGTATTATTCCCAGGTATTTAAAGTTGTTGACTTTTTCATATTCTTCTCCTCCAATTTTTATCTTTCCCTGCTCTTTCGTTGTGGTCACCATTATTTTTGTTTTTTTTCTTGTTTATTTGTACTTTTACAAATACAAACAAATAAATATATTGCCAGAATAATGACCATGGTAACTAGAATTGATTAATAAACATTAACATAATTCTTAAATTTTGTTATAAATTTGTAACTTTTTTAAGTTTGGCTAAAAAATATAAAAAATTAAATTATAATGTTTTATTGTAGGCAACTTAAACAACATCGAACTTTTTCTAAACTTATCGGAAACAATGATCAATTTATACCGTGTGAGCTAAAATGATTGTCGTCAAGTTATATTTTCCGCCGAAAACACTAATAAATTTCTTCTCGTCAAATTTATAGTAACAAAAAATAATGTCAAAATAATTTTGTAGTAACCAGATTACACTATGTATGTTTTCAAGATTGTAATACTAAACATTTTAGTATTAAAAGACCATGTTTGTTAGAATTGATTATTAAACATCGACATAATTGTAATATTTTGTTATAACTTTGGAACTTTTGTTTGTTTGGCTAAAGAAATGTAAAAAATTAAATTATAATGTTTTATTGTAAGCAACCCAAACAACATCAAACACTTCCTAAACTTATCTGCAACAATGTTTTGTTTATATTTGTCTTCAAACTTGTAATAATTAAAACATGTCATAAGTTGTAAGCAAACAATAATATAAGTTAGTATATATCAGATAATATGTAAACAAGTATACTTTGCCTATTAAAAAGAAATAGCGTGTAATAAGCAAGACGCAATTTGAATCAACGTGTAAGGAAGCGTAATATCACATCATGAAGATGATCTGATAACGCGACTGACCTACTACAATACACAGGCGTTTCAATTTCGCCCCCGCTGGAGTGCCAGACATTTTAATATCCTTGGAAGCCGTGCAAAGTGGAGCGTCTAAGTACATTCAAGACTCTTTCAGATAGCAGAATGGCGATGGAACACTCTTTCGCCTAAGGGGATGAGAAAATATTGATATAATGTAGCCGGAGCGCCGAAACGCGCATTCCGTCGCCCGAAACCGTCACGCAGCTTGGCCGGCGGCGGGTGGAGGCAGCGGCGGCGGGTGGCGGCGTAAACTGGGTCTCCACTTGCGCAGCAATGTGGGTGGAGGCGGCATGTAATGCCGTCGGCTATGAGCAGGCGCGCGCGCCGCTCCGGACGAAAAGCACTTCAAAAGCGTAAAACTTTGTCCGCCTCCGGGGGCGCTGCCACCCCCTCAGTGCAGCTCGTGCGGAAAACAGTCAAGCTTGACACACACGCACACACACACATACACATACTTAGACATATTTCTACCCAACAAAAAATGGACTTTTGATGTGCTAACTAGCAAAGAAAATTTAAAGACGTAATTGTAATTAATATTATGCTAAAGCTAGGCGAAAACATAATCATAATTTGAAAATAACGGTGGTTTTATGCAATTCAACATATTTAGTTTAGAAAGTCAAGAGGTGGGGCTCTAATGGCGGTGGTTGCAGGCTAACATGATGTACACAGGGAGGAAAACACTTTCATTTAGATATGAACGTGAATTGCGTGTTAAAACAACTCATTAATGTAACGCTCCATACGTGGTACGACTTTCCGGCGTCTAGTAATGGAAGGGGGAGGGGTAATGGGGGGTTGTAAAAATAAATTTTGTAGAAAAACCACCGTTATATATAAAAAAGAATGTGCTCCATGAGCATGAGTACACGCATATTTGGATTGAAGCGAACTTTCTAGATGAGAGGATGAGAGCTTGTATTATATGTTTACATTATGTTTACATTCAGTTCATGTATGAGTAGAATATTCTACTTCAAAATCTACTATCTAGATATGAATAGTATCTAAAGATATAGAAGAAAGTGTTGTTTGTAGTTACACCTATAAATTAAGAATGTCAAAACCGATTATGATAATTTTGTTTTTGTTGATTATTTATGAGTTTGGAAAAGAATCTGGTGTATTCAATTTTTGAAAAATAGTAAAAAGAACATATTTTGATACAATTTACCAACCCAACCCTGACATGAGCCAAGTTATATGAGCAAAAACAAAACAATTATGGTTAAAAATATAGCCACTGTCTTTTTGAGTAATGCTTTGCAATGTACAAAACAAAAAATTGTTGCGTTTTGCACAATTCAAGAATTCTTCTATCTACGTCACTAATTATGCGAAAAGTTGCTCGTTAAGCATGTAGCTTCTTTTACATTTTATATATCTTATTCTGTAAATTACTTGTTTTGCAAGGTACTCGTTAAGCGAGGTTACACTGTATTATGTAAATTTTGCACTATTCTACAGAAGAGTATCCGTGATATTTTGGCACTACTGTGACCTT
>JAODGA020056867.1:0-11985 GCA_027574885.2 Drusilla canaliculata
TTAATATGTATAGTATCAAAAGTAAATATTTAAAGGTTTTTTACATTATTTATTTGTTTTTCCAATATAAAGAGTTTAATATTAATATGCTTTTTGCGACTTTATATAAATAAAAATGTATTATATGACTCAAGGTGATTAGTGATAATACACGTTTGATATAAATGTAAACATCAAATATTTGCATAAATTGTGCGCATATTTTTTTCCACAATTCACTGAAATATATTATTATTAGACTGAAAGCATTGAGGAAAGGGAATGATCCCCTTGTTGTTATTCATACTTCATGAATTCATATCGTGAGTTATTGATATATTAGTGATATCATTCAAGATAAGTAATCTGACTTAAACGCCCCATAACAACTGACTTGCGCCTCAGTTGGGCGTTTGTTGCCGATTAGAATATATCGCAATTGTAAAACTCAAAATTCTAAGATGTTTGTTTTGGTGCACAGTGTGAGGATCAACACGTCGACGCGATGGTCGTCCTGAAGCAGGAGGCGCAGGATGAGACTGAAGAAGCTCTGGTGCCGACGTCCATCGGATCCATTCAGAAAGTCCCATCAATTAGTGACCTCTCTGATCCGGAAGCTTCGCTAGGTGAGTAATACCATTTTGTTTGTGTTTATACATTGCTACATCGTATAGATAACACGCCGAAAAATTATTAACACGTCCAATATTACGAGAATATCTTCTCAGAATATAAAGAAAGGTGTATCAGATAATTTTATATGCCAATAAAATGCGTTATTGCTTACATAAATTTTATGTTAATGAGCGGAATATTAAAGGTAAACAGTTTTTGTGCGGTCCCGACTTTGAGAGAATGAAGCATCATTAAAAGGTTGTAGATTGCTGAGATATTGAATGTGCGGGTTGACCGGTAGGCAAATAGGGGAGCCATCAATGAGGATGCGACCGTTTATCCCATTGAATAACCCAACTCAGCTAACGCACACTCTATGAGCTTGCATGTACACACAATGCACAATGCGACACGCCGTTGTAATCCCATTAAGCTCATCGTGCATCATCACTCGCGTAATAATTGGGTCAATAATTTATATTCCTCGTTAAATTTGAGACTCTTTAAACAAACCCAACACGCACGACAATGAATATTAAATTTTCAAGAGTTATAAAGTTATAAACTATCATAAATTTTAATTTATAACGTAAATCAATAAAAATTAAAAACAATAACTTTTTAGTAGGACATTTAAAAATATTGAGTACATATTCGTTATTTCTAAAAGTAGGCAACTTTATTTAACGGTTTTTAAATACCCGATTCGAAACGCGTGCCGCCATCTGCCTTACAAAGTTCAAACTATAATCTTGCTCTTGACAGGTGCTGCCACTTCAGAATTAACGGAGTTTGTCTTAACTAAACGAGCTACAATTTATACAAGAAATGGTACGATTAATGAACATTTTTAAAATATGAATTATTTGTCCATAAAAGTAAAATAAAAACAATTTGATAATATTTAACAAAATTAGAGTTACCAATAAGGCATAAATTTAATTCTTGTCCTTCATTATCCAAGTAAAATTGAGAAATACATTGGTAATGCAACATCACGAAATTAATAAATCGTAGCTGTGCAGAAACAAACAAAAAAAACTAGTTGAGCGCCACCTGCTCATTGGAGCTCTCGCTTCCTCTCCCTTGTGAGAGGAATAAATGCTTACCTTGTGTGTGCGCAAAGCCGCCAGCAGCTGTAACAACCAAGGACCGGACCGGTACCAAACAGAAAGTACCAAGATTAGTCTCATTCACATAATCTCCGCAACACACGAGTGCTAAGCACTCTCAGTCGCATGGTAAGCCGTATGACTTGAGTCCTAAGGTGATGTTGTGATTTAGGCTTGGACGTCTCTCGGATTTGCCTCTGCGAAGGAGGAAGAGGAGGAGCGTGGCGGAGAGTTGGGAGTCAATTGATACTTTTATTATTAAATAGAGTGCCCGTGGCTAGGTTTTTATTGCCGGTCGTTGGCCTTTATCGCCTGTCCTCCGGCAACAAATATGCTAAACATTTAGGCGCTTAGCTGAATGCTAAACCAGCTGAATGCATGTAACATGTATTCCACCTATCGTCGTGAGATAGGTGGATACTGGATGAATTTATGGCGCGAGGTGTTTTATGCGTGTACTACTCAACGGTTTTACAACTTTATTTCTTTGGTTGTTATATAATCATCTCGGTGTGGATTTCTCGATGCGATTTTCTGGGATTTACACCTAGTGGGTACACACACGTTAATTAGCTGCGTTTTAGTTTTCAAATTAGTAAGTATTGTTGGCATAGTCAAATATGTAGTGTTTGTTTGTGTGGTGCATTTTTGTGGTGGTTGTTGGCGAAGTTACAAGTCACACTGATGTGTGATTGTTTATTCAAGATGTGCTTGTCCGATGATTGTATTTAGTGTCCCCCGTAGCATATCTATAGAGGCGGTGCTTGTGCCCAGCGAGTGTGTGTTTGATGCTCGCATGCTGATGGCGTTGGCCGGAAGAAGACTATAAAGTTTTAAATTGGTCGTGGTTGTGTGTGTCGCGCTGTGGTGGTGGGGTAGCCATATGCGTATGATCATGTGCGATGTGTCGTCACATCCGGTCGATGTATGTGACAACAGAGTCTCTTTTGGTGGTGACACTGATACTTCATAACTTGGTGGTAGTTACAATTTTACCGAATTGAAACAATATCACTTATTGGGTGTTGTTTATGGTACTCTTTAATAACCATATGTTTCAAGTAGGCATATC
The DNA here is from genome assembly GCA_027574885.2 of Drusilla canaliculata. NCBI lineage: Eukaryota > Metazoa > Arthropoda > Insecta > Coleoptera > Staphylinidae > Drusilla > Drusilla canaliculata. The sequence continues at coordinate 2,779 of JAODGA020056867.1, forward strand.
TTTCAAAATTTTGGAATTCATTTCCTCTAAGTAAGATAATATTTAAACCGGAAGTGGTTACTTAATGTAATATTGTCTAAACTTAAAATTTCGTAACGCTTTCAAGGCATGGAGATTAAGATTAACTAACTCACATTGGTCAGTTCTAAGCCAATCTTTAATCACCGGATGAAGAAACGATCAATTATTTTTTTCTCTTTTTCACCTCTCTTCGTCAACTCCTTTTTCTAAGCTTATTGAATAATATTGTTGTAATTATTACTGGTCACAGCGCACAGATTGAGTACCGTTACCAGTTGAGTAGTTCGAACCCGTTTGGGTATCAATTTTTTTGTTTGGAGTTTGCATTGATGCCGAATTAAGAGTACGCCGTACCACACGCCATTAGGCTTTGTTCCAACTTGGGAAAACCTTCTTCAGAGAGTGCAATTCATTAACTTATTTTTTAATTAATTCGTTATCACGTCGCTCAATCAACGTCTTAATCGACGAATCTATGGTCCGACATGGACAGGTTGATCGTGAACGATGCGTACGAGAGCAGTGTACGCTTATGTATGAGTGTGTTGTTGGTGTTCGTGATCACAAAGATCGAAGGTAAACCTCGCGGCACCGGCTCGCCGCGGCCGTTATTAGCGTGTCGTGACTTTTGATATCACGCAGCAGTAGAAGAAGATGTATTTTATACAGGAGCGCGCCCCCCTGCGGATCCATGCGCTACGTGTGTTGGTGCGCGATCGCCGCGTTGGTGCCGCCGGCCTCAGGTGCAACAGGTTGAGGAGCTGTGACGTCACATGGAGCCACGCGACTGCGCGTGGTCGAGCTTCATTCAAAAGCGCGCCTTGCCCTGGGGAATCGATAAGCTAGAAGAAGACGGAGATAGTGCTGCGTAGAGGAGTTCATCTCATTATGTACAAAGTACACAAATCAAACTGGTCTTCTTTTTTCTTGACTTTGGTTGTTTTAGGATTTCCGCTTTTAGTTAACTTTTTTATAAAAGCTAAAATTTAATAATAGATTTGTTATTCTTCTAATTGATAGTGACTATGACACTCATTTATATTTATTTTTTTAATTAACATTCCCATTGGTCAATTATCAAGATGATCATTAATCATAACGAAAATAATTGCAAATCTTTCTTGGACACCTGATCTTGAAGCATTCTAATTATATGAGCTTTGAGTTCAAACCCGAGGATCTCTTCTCGGTCAATACTTAAGCAGTTGCTGCTTCCGACGACGACTCGCAGTGCAGTAATGTAAGTAATGCAAGCAATGTCATGATTTATCTCTACGGCTCCAGCCAGTTGTAGTTGTCTTCACATTTGTTAACGCCGAGTGAATAATAATATCATGGGTAATGATGGAGCGGAGTTTTATTCAAATGAGGCTCAGGTGCGTAATGTTGATATAGAAATGAAATATGTTCTTTTGAGATGTATAGACACTCCACAGCGAGACGCGCTTGTTCTTTCTCACGCAACGCGCGAACAAAAATCAAAGTAAAAATACCAATCACGTGGAGATATCTGACGATTTTGACTACATCTCGATTTGCATCATTAGTATTAATTTAATACATTTGTGAGATTAATTATCGTGTTTTGTGGTCATTAGTGGTAAGCGCGGTGAGCGGTTCATGAAAAACTTGATTCTGAATGAAATAAAGTGAAAGTTTTCATCGGATATTACAGAGAAAAACGCAGGCAATAAAATCGGATTAATTATATCAAGCGTTAATTGGTCTTCTTTGTCTTCGAGTACTTCGTAATCAGGATGGCGAATCGGTTTCGATGGTCCTGCGATGGCACAATTACCCTGGGAATCTTAATCTCGAGCGTTGTGGTAGTGGCGATGAAAGGAAAGGGCCAAAGTGGCTCCGAAAAACAGAAACACGATACTACCTATGTGTGTGCGTGCGTGTTGTTAGCAAAGGCTGGGGGCACCAATGTTTGCGCATAAAACAAGTGTAAATGAAACTGGCCGCCAAGTAGAAAAGCATATTAATAAATTTAATCGGCCGTTTCCCACGATCGCATGAATGAACGAGCGAACGTCGCCGGCGTAGTCGCGCAGTCGCATAAGCGATGGATACCTGTTTCGCCGCCGCAGCTCTCCAGCGGCCTGCGAGAGAGGTCAGTATACCTGCTACCGCTGCTGCGCGATGGCAATCCCCGCGAGGTGATGAATTAAAGGCGAGCAGGAAATCTCTTTGCGGCGCTGACTGTGTGTGTGTGTGTCGGGCTGTCTCGCGGCCGGAAACCGACCGATTTCGGATTAGCATCACCCACTACGTCTATGCGCGGCCATTGATTAACTAATCTCAAACAAAACGACTTAAGTCACATGTGTCTACTTAAGTCACGTTTTTATCGCTAAAATGACATGAATTAACTTTCTAATTTGTAGCAATGTTTTGGCGCCATGTATTATCTGAGAGTTAATTTTATACCTATTTGGTTTGTTAATATTTATTGCTATAGGCTCTTTTGATAATTATATTGATTGTAGGGGTGTTACCGATTTATTATCTCTTTTCTTCATTTAGTTACCGTTAGGAAAATTGTTATTTTAAAATATTTATTATTGCCAAAAATTTTATTATTTTGTTTAACATAATAATGAAATAATTTTTTTTTAAATAAATTACGCTTTCTAGTTATTTCATATTTTATATTCAATTATTGTAATACATAAAATTATAGTGCTACATTTTCCGTTGGTATCAATAACTAGAAAATAAAATTAAATGATTAAGTATATAGTTTATGATTATTTTGGTTAGTAATTATTAAATAATTCATTTTTAATCACAACATTCATTAAGCCATTGATCATCATCAGCATCACGACAAAGCAATTCATGTATTTTCCAACTGTAATCTCGATTTCGTACTAGAGTTTCATCCATATCTTGATTCGCCCGCCGCTGCCATAGCTCAGCAGCAGGAGCAGCAGCAGCAAACATCATAACTCCGCGGAGCGTTTATTATAACACACATGCGAGAAGACACTGGCGTCTTCTCGCTGGCGCGTTCGCCTAGGCTAAGTGTATATTATTAAGAGCGCCGAGATGGATTATCTCTAATTATAATTGGATGTTGTTCGGCACTATGGCCGTGCGTCCAGCTAGGAGTATCTCTAAAACTCTTGCCACATACGCTCTGCTGGCGTATATTTCATTCAGAGTCCACTTCTGCGCTGGCTTAGGCTTCCACCACGGCGCGAGCGTTGTGCAATTAGTTCAAGCGCGTATATAACTACTGTGCGCTTGATTTAAGATAGCAATTTTCTCCTTTCTTGATAGTATAAATTTCTTCGGGTGGCCGCAAAGCCTCCGACGTTTTTATTGTGCTAAGGTGGATGCGCATGCGCCAGGCACTAATGAACCAGGAACTGCCACCGTATCCATTCGTTTCGCACCAGCCGCAGACGATCTACGCTCGCGTGAATTAATTACTGGCTTTACCTATTTTTTGTGTCCCACCGATATTTTTTGCGCGTTTATTTGCCGGTCTCCAGATTAAATCGATTATGATAAATGTGCGTTGCAAAGTAGTCAATGCGAGCCTGGCTAAGTGGTTAAGTGCGCCAGCGCATGCGCAATAATTTGTGCGTTTGTTAGTTTTGTTGCATATCTGCAGCGCGAGTGTATTAAACGAAAAACGCATAATATAATGAACTGAAAAGTACGCGAAGCGTGGCGAAGAGACAGGATGATTTTAATAAATTATAGGCTTTATTAGCGCCCATCGCAAACGCACACGCGACGACTGAGCAGCGAATCCGTGTCTATGCAAATAAACTCCGCACATTTTACACATTGCGCGCCGGCTTGATATTAACTCGAACGATAAAATATGCAACAGTCGATCGAAAAATAAAATCACAACCTAAATGTGCCAACATTTGGTCGTAAACTTAATCATTTAATCGTAAAAATGGCGCCGTTGATTGGAATGATTTATGCATCATTTAATTTCCTGCTGAATTACACCCGGCAAATAAATATTTGCTGATTGATTGATAAGCTGCCAATCAGTTTGTGTATATTTACATTCTTTGCTGTGTTGTCTGAAAGGCGGTATAATTATATCGTCATTTTTCAGTGCGTGTAGGTATTATAAGCTTCATTGTTTTCAATGTAGCACATCCGCTGAGTATTGTAGTTACTAGTAGTTGCTGCCAACTGTTGTTAGATGGCGGCAGCACCGCAGAATATTCGCATAAATGGGATCCCCCTTTGTTAACTTTGTCCGATTTAAGCAGGCGTATTTTGACAACACGCGTTTGATGGTACATGAAACAAGATGGCGATTATTGTGCGCTGGCAAATACTCCTTGTTTGTGCTTGTTTAATGCCTTTTCAGTGTTTGTACAATCAATAGAGGCGGGGCCTTCCATACGTTTAAACACGAAATGTTTAGTTTTATTTTTTAAACATATTTTTCTGTCCGTTCCAGGTGAGTCCGCTTAATAACCATCTTTTCATGCTCTCACGAGTTATGTCCGAGATTATCGGGCGTAATTGGTGAGTTTCTGCGGTTATCTGCTTCGGCTACTGTATCTTATCTGTGCGAGCTGTTAAATGTTCACCCTAAGGGCTTGCTGTCCGGAGTCTGTGCATTTGAATTTGTGAATCTATTCGCGGCGTATAGGCAACCCGGTAGCGACTGTCGATCGTTTGCGCCGGCGCGCGCGCACACAAAAGTGCGCCGGCGATTATATATTCCTCTATATGAAATCATAATAATTTCGAAAAACATTCGACCATGACAAACGGTAATTGGGTGATTTCACGTTGCAACGCATCATTACGTATCGGAAAGCGCCGGTGGGCAGCGTGCGCATGCGTGCAGCACACAGTGGCACCCGAACGAACCAACGACACAAACGCATACCTGTTAAATGCATGAGTTTAGTGCACATGCATATTACATATTAATGGTAATGTAACACGTGTGCGCACATCGTCTAGGAAGAAGCCCCGGTTGTGGTTCCCCGTCCGTGGGAAACGCGGAAAGCTGAGAAAAGTCTAGTTTTGCAGGTGGTTTTTCAACGGGGACATTCCATAAATACATAAATAGAAAATATTTCTTTGTTTAGGCTATTAGTTACTTCGTGTAAGTTTTTAGTCGTTTTTGGACGGTTCTCTTGATGATATCAACAATACCGAGAAGTATTTGTGGTCACCTTGACTACGGGTGTCAGAGGTCAGACATACGGGTGGCGTGGTTGTGAGAAAAGAGTGTGTATGAATGCGTATCGCGGGTGAAAAGCGCATGAGCAGCAACGGTTGGAAAAAAAGCAGCAATGTCTGGAGGCGCGGTCGCACTTATTTCGTGAAACAAGCCTCGGGCACCGCTCATCGGGTGTGTGTTAGTTGGTGCGCTTGGTGTGTCCACCGGACCGTGGTTCCGCCGAACTGTCCTTCTTTGTACACCTTCGTTAAGAGCTCCCGCGCGGCCGACGACGGGCTCGATGCTCCCTTAATAACACCCCGACCCTGAGTGTCTGTTGTCTTGGGGACGGGCAGGAGTCTCGTCATTTCGCTGTTTTTTGCTCTGTGTATGTGTGCGCAACGTTGTTAATTGTCGCTTTTAATGGGTTTGCTTGTTGCTTTGTTCGCTGAGCTTCCAAACTCCAATAGGGCCAAGAACAAAGTTTGTTAGATTTTTGGATGTTTAAGCAGTTTAAGCAGTTTCATACCAAAAGTTTGAATGTGGTCTTGTACTATTTTGAATATAGAAATTATATTAAATTTATAACGTATAGAAAGAGTTTTCATGTTTATAAACGGTTAGAAATGTTATATATGATTTGAAGAAGACTTCCTTAAATTGATGTGGTTGTGGGAAGAAATTTTACGTAAATATTTTGGTTGAAAGACACTAAACTCACAAATTGGTTACTTCCTAATGCGAATATCTCCCTCTGGGGAGATACGTTAACATGCTATCTATGGGAAACCCACAACATTACCACTGCAAACGCTACCCCACTTTGACATTTAGATATTTTTGGAATAAAGCATTTGAGAAGTGCATGCTAATTCCGTGCCCCAATTTCACATGAAACTACAATTTCATCGTGTCTCTCTTTCCCCATAACACACACACGTGGCGTTTTTGTGGGTGGAACACCTGTACGTCGTTCCCACACTCAACGCTCGTCCAACAAGCCCAATAACAACCACCTGCTGAAGGACACGCTTCAGAAGATTCGCGTTTGTGCAATTATTACTATCTTCCTACAGACACACACACGCACATAAATAGGCCTATATACAGTATGCGATACATTTTTACGTAAAACTGATCGCTTCCAACACTCTATAGTCTCGTCGAGCTGCATACATTTTCCTACTAATTGGCGGTCATTGCTTTACTTCATGCTAGGAATGTCTTTAATGTCCACCGTACTGTACCCAGAAGACAGGCAGCGTTATCAACTGCAGAACACCGCGCTTGATTAACGCCGGTAGCGCATACGCATATGAAATAATTGCGCACTAATTATGCGCAGGTGATCCTAATAAGTATGGAGACATTGAAGATAGGAAGACTGGTAGCTGTAACCAGTAGCTAAACCAGTAGCCGCGATTTCATCATTTAAATATTTCAAATTTTCTAGCGTTTTCAAACCGCTGTAGATCGACAGATATCCGAATGTCACACGACGTTTTTTTCGAGGTTTTCGAGTAGCCTGAAAAATAATTTTGAAAAATCATTGTACGTTGGTGTTGTAAAACTTGCAGAAGGTGCTCGGAGGCCCAATCGAGGGGCCCGCCGCTGTCATGCATCGCTGGCCAGCGCCTCACTCTGCGTGTTGTAATGGTTATTGCATGTAAATAACGTAAATACAATAACAATGCGACCAGGCCGCTGTGTGTGTGTCTGGTCTGCCGACAGTTTTCGAAACAAAGTTGAACGTTATTAATCGAACTTTTAACGTTAGACTCCTCCTCTGCGGGCAGTTTAGGCGCTAGCGACAAGTATACACCTTAAGTAAGCGACTTAAGTACGCTCTTTTTTATCATGTACTATTTTATAGCGTTTTATAGGACGCTTTGATAAACGTCTATTTTATGAGCGAAAACACCCTGTGATTGCGACGTAAATGTGGCTTTTAGTTTTTGACTTAAGTTTCTTATTACTAAGCTGAGGTTAAGAAGCTACACACATGTGAGTGGAGCATATCTCGCAGCGCGTCATTTGCAATTCAAATACTCGCGCACCTGCGTTTTAATTTTTTCCCATGCCGTTTTGATAGCTTTTTCAATCGGCCAAACACTTGCGGTTTTAAATTGTTTTTACAACCTTACTACGTACTTATTTATAATTTTAATAATTACCATTTATCTAATATAAAGTTTTATCATTTTCGGATTGATGTCTTTTAAGTTTCTATTGACTGACTGTTTGGTGATGGGTTAAGTGTGATGTCGGAGAGGGGTGATAGGTAATAAAGTGTCGCGTCTCGCGGTTCGATGGCATGATTAATGCGCTCGCATTGTGGCGGATTTAATTAGCAAATCGACGCAAAGAATGTTGCCCGCTAAGAGGGGAATTAAAGCCCTCCGGGAGGTTGTCAACACGCTGCCTTTGCACCCCCTTGACTAACCCTTAACTAGGTGCCACTTATACGGTACACTCATACCGTGTACACCACCTTGTCGCCCAACTGCATCCATCCAGACGGCACTTAACGATCAAAGGATGTGTTTTAGATGTACTTACTGTTTACTGAGGATGTGCAGCCTAACGGCATGAAAAATTGCATCTCACCGCCACCGATGGCTATTTAAAATCTATTAATCTTCACCCAACGCTGTGGTTACTGCACTTCTTGTGTTATTGATTGTTTCCTGCGAAGATACTCGCCAAACACCTGTAATTATTGCATGCGCGCGCGGAGGGAGCGATGTTTTATTACTCTTCCTACGCGGAACGACGCGTTTTGTTGTCGTAAAATTTTCTACCCAAAAGAATGGAGCAAAAAAAAAGGAAGCACCCAGCGTCAGTGAAATTAATTCAGGAACATGAAAATGTTTATTGTTGTCGGTATTTTTTTGAAAGTTAATTTTTGGCCACCGGATGCGCGAACGTAATTAAATCAAGGACAAAATCGAGCATTGTTTGAAAATGCCAAAAATGTTCGTCTCGTTTGGAGATGCGCAGATAATCGCAGATAATTTCGGCGTGGCTCTTGTCATGAATAATTACTGATATAAATTTTCGGAGGGATTGATTGTGTTGTAGTTTTATGACTCATTAGGGGACACTTAAAAGATACTAAACGTAAAATATAATTACAAACTGAAATGTTTAGGGACGACATTGATTTAACGCAAGTTTTTAATTAAATACATTTTACAATGAGATTACCGGAGTGCAGTTCGCTGAATTAGTGAATGAACTTTCTCGAACTTGGTCGTAGTACGCGACCAAGAGGACGGAAACGGAAAATAGACGAAATAATTACGTCATATACGTGAGTTTTTAATGAGGTACATCCTCTCGCTTTTTCTCATTCCGCCGCTACATTGACTCAGCATCTCTTGTGCGCTCGCGAGCGCGCTCACCGCTGTGTCGACTGACCAGTTTACTTTTATATCCTCTCTCGAATTCGATATTTGTTCGTTTTACGAAAACACGAGCGCATACGCACAGAGAGGACTTGAGTGGCGCGAGGCATATTAATATGTAACAAAATCCGGATAACTGTTGCCATTAGCGGACAGCCGGCAGTCAGCTTGGGCTGCAAATAAAAAACACTTCCTGTCCTGTGTCGTGGAGACCGGTGATCAGGCGCTGGGATGCTGCCGATTATTATCGACACGCGCTGAATGTTTATTCTAATTTTAATTCGCTGCGAACATATAGTTAAACCACGAAACAATCCAATCTACGGTTGACGCGGCTAAACGGAGCGGATGCGCACGTTTGAATTTATTGTCTTTTGGGCAGGACGCGGCAGGTTATATCTTAATTATTATTGGTTATTACTAGGTTGCGGACTTTTTTCTGTGTTTGTTTCGAAGCGTGTCCATTCACTTTTTGATTTTATTTTAATGTGTAATTAAATATGCGGAGTTATAGCACATCCTGTTGATTTGTAGCTGCCTTATGAATGAACATAGCGAACGACACCTAGCGGTGGTTGGTTATAAATATTTTATGCGCATGCGCGGTAGCGCGTAATC
>JAODGA020056871.1:0-12941 GCA_027574885.2 Drusilla canaliculata
ATTGCATCTCCGCTAATTGTTTTGTTTTTATGAGGCAGCATTCAAACCAAACTTGCATTGGGTCTAACTTGTTGTTTATTTGTATTTGAATGAGAGCGTCAAAGCGCCTACTAGCGACTTACGTACGCAACGAAAATTCGGTATGAACGCACGCATTCAATTTTGATAAAAATTAATACCAATTCGTGGAGAATCGTGGAGATTTCAACAACCGCAACGCCGCAATTCTTATACTCACTAGTTTTGAAAAAAAAACCTTCATTCTGTTTCGTTTTGGAAGTTTATCGTCACTCGTTAATATAAATAGGCGTTATTACATTGTTTATTGATGAGTTATGCTTCATTTTCGGGCGAGGTATGCGAAATAATAATTAAAACGTAGTTTAACCAAACGGCAAAGCTAATTCGACTACTATGTCGCGTTACATACTTGATATTTTATCATTAATTATAGATATAGAATTTTCAATTTGTAAAATCACACATAATTCACATAATATTAAAGAAATCACTTGTTTTGACTGCATATTTTACCTCTTCATATACCTATGTACTAAAGTGAATGTATTTTTTTTTTTGTTAAAAAGCTTATTTGAAGTTAAGAAAGTCATTAGTTCCGTTTTGAATCGAAATCTTTCACCAGTTTCGTCTATATTTTTAATTAGGTTTGATGTTTATATTTATTTTGATGAGATTTTGAAGTGAGAATATGTACATTGTTTATTTGCGATTCTATTGTTTTGCCTGTGAGTAGTGGGCACATATCATAGCCTCACATGCGCATATTGAGTTGTACGAATTTGTCCTTCAAGTCGGTTTCGTCGCTAATTAATACCATTAGCAATTTGGGCGTTCCTTGAAGCTCGCAATTGTATATCATCTCACTAGCCCTTGAAAACATTCATTTCATATTTGGTTATTCTATTTATAGGGTGGTGCTAAGCATGTAAACCACATTTGGTGATGTCATGAGGCGACACATTCGTTCACACTTTCATGCTAAACGAATGATTACACATTTTCTTGATTGTAATTTGGTGATTTTAAGGAAACTGTGCATTAGTAATTTTTGTGCTTAAGCTGCTTTGTGTGGCTTAAAATATAGTGCGGCGGGAATCTTTTGTTGTTCGGTGTCTGCTTGAGTGGCTTCATTGGGCTGTGGTTTGCGTGCTGCGTGTTTTCGATTGCGTCTCGCGCTCGTCATGCATTGCTGATGACTCACGTGTGCTTCGGCATAATATTGTCACTCGAACTCTGTTATCTCTATGCTTGTTGATTCGTAGGTAATAGCATATTTGCTCTCACTTTGCGCAACAGATACAAATGTGACTGATTCCGATTGAGGTAATTTGTTTGCTTATTTGAGAACAAGTATAATTGAATGTGTATTTAAGGTAATTTTTTTGTTTTCATCTTTTCGAAAATTGCTCTAAAATATTAATTCTCTAAAAATTGAAAATCAGTATAATTTATTTTGAAGTATACGCCATTACTTCCCTCTCTTCTTCTGCTAAAAATGACAGTTGATCTGTCAAATGTCAAAACATTAGTCGAACGCGAGTGTGTCAGTCGTAATAGTGTTTTGTTTGCTCGCAATTACCAAACATTCCACAAAAGTTGAATAAAAACAGCACAAAATGGGTAAAAAAGCCGAGGTAGGAACGCCCAAGCACCTGGCGAATAAAATGAAAGCCAAGGGCCTGCAGAAGCTGCGCTGGTATTGCCAGATGTGTCAGAAGCAATGCCGCGACGAGAACGGTTTCAAATGCCACATGATGTCCGAGTCGCATCAGCGGCAAATTCTGCTCTTCGCCGACAACTCGAAGAAGTACATGGACGAGTTCTCCTACGAGCTGAGCAAGGAGTTCATCACGATTTTACGGCGCCAGTTTAGCAGCAAGCGCGTGCTCGCCAATCGCGTGTATCAGGAGTACATCTCGGATCGCAACCATGTGCACATGAACTCCACCAGGTGGGTGACTCTCGGCGGGTTCGTGCGATGGCTGGGCGCGACCGGCAAGTGCCACATTGAGGAGACTGAGAAGGGCTGGTATATAACGTACATCGAGAAGGATCCCGACACAATTGCGCGCGAGAAGAAACGCGAAAAGCGCTTGAAGATGGAAAAGGACGATGACGAAAAGGATGCGGAGTTTATCGAGAAACAGGTGAAGCATGCGCTTGAGAAGGCCGGACCGTCGGCCACTGAACATACAACGCCCACAGAGCTTATCAGAGAGAATGAGGATGAGAAAATTAAGTTAAACATTAATTTGGAGCAAAAGGTGAAAACGCTGGTTGTGCCCGTTAATCAATTATTGGTCAAGAAAGAGAACGAAGCATTTAAGAAGCCAAAGATTCCAGAATCTCAAGGAAAGAAACGAGCTATTGATGAACTTATGGAGCAGGAGGAGATTAAAAGGGAGAAGTCCAATCGTAAAGAGTATTGGATTACAGAGGGTATTATTGTTAAAATTATGACAAAAACTATTGGGGAGGAGTTTTATAAAGCAAAGGGTGTAATTCGCGAAGTGCGTGATAAGTTTACTGCAATTGTGAAACTGCTTGATGGCGGGAAGAAGGTGAAAATTGACCAGGCTCACCTGGAGACAGTAATTCCTGCAATTGGTAAGGATGTGAAGATTGTTAATGGTGCATATAGAGGACAGCATGCCAAGTTGCTCAAAATTGCTGAGAGAAACTTTTGCGCTGATTTGGAAATCTCCAAAGGTGTGCTACTTGGACGAAAATTGAAAGGCATTGAATATGAAGACTTTTCTAAACTTGACCAAGACTAAATGTAATATAGATGATTTAATAATATGTACATATATAATGTATTTTACCTTATAAAATAAAGAAGTTTTTTTTCAAATGTTGAAGAGATTAATATTTTCAAACCAATTTTGATGACTGTTATGATTATTAAATTTTGTTATTTTTAGGTGTTTTCACCATGCCGAATACTATTGCTCACCGCCAAAGTACCAACAAGAGTAAGTTGTTAATTATAATATCTCCTACTAGATGTCCCAGCAAACTTCGTACCGCTCATAATTAGTAGTTGATTTATAGACATCTTGTACGTGTAGGTACCATACTGTGTTTTCCTGTTTTTACCAACAATTACAATTGCTACTTCATTTATTGCTGGAGCGTTAAATTGTCATTTGTATGTTCCGTGCAGAGATCGTGTGCGTCCGTTTGTAGCGGCTCGCGTTGTCGGCTTTTTATACAGGGCGTTTCTAACAATATTTGGCCAAATATGTACTTTTAATTCTTTCAACTAAGTTTTGTTTATCTTTTTAATATATTTGATGGTTCCAGGGAATAATACATGCTCATCACTGAAAGAATTTTAAATATTGGTCTGGTAGTTTTTGAGTTATAAATAGATTAGTCACAACGACTTTTTTTCTAAATATAAATTAATATTTGGTTAATTTATGTTTTTAGATCGACTGTCATTTCCATTATTTGGAAATCCAAGCGTTGGAAAGCAAGCGCGGCAATCAGTTATGTATAACGTTCAACGAGAAACCGTACTCGTTCCTCACCGGCGAGGACTCTACCTCGAGCACGGAGGTGGACAGCATGATATCGGCGCTGGCAACCGCAATCCGCAATATTTTTCCCACCGTACCGCTGCACTACATCATACGTAAGGTAAGTCTGCATCCTGGCATCGGATACCTTACGGTATGTAATAAAGTAATGAATACGCCTACCCGTTCCAGATTGACGTAATACCGCCCTCAAGACTGCAGGTTTTGCGCGATATAGAGGCCGTGGGCAGCAATATACGCGAGGTTGGGCCTTGTGGTGGCTTCTCCACGCAGTACGCGTGCATGTGCGACTTCCACAACATGCCCTATCGCGAGGAAGTTGCCTGGGATGTGGACAATATCTACGTGTCGCTGAATACGCGTGAATTATGCCTCAAAGACTTTGATCAATTCGAACAAAAGTAGGTGTTTTACTTTGTTTGTGGTCTATGTTGTTATTAAGTATTGTGTTGCAGAGATTTAATACCCATCATAAGTGCCCTGGAATACAACACATGGTTTACCAGATTGCGTGTGAACCACGTGAAGCTGTCGCACGACGTGATGGAGAAGGTGCTACAGGTGTTGCGGAAGTCGCTCAGTCTGGAGGAGTTGTATCTGGACAATCTGACGCTCAAGCAGGACTTTGTCAGCAAGCTGGCGGGCGTGTTGCGCAAGAATCATATGATCCCATTGCACACGATCGACCTGTCGAGTAATGTCATCGAGGACAAGGGTGCCATCAATCTGGGCGGCTGCATCGCCGAGCTGAGCAAGGGCCTGGTGCATTTGAATGTGTCTCACTGCGGACTCAGCGCGAAGGGCGTCAATCAGTTGGCGCTGCAGATGACGAACAAAAGTAGCCTTTATAATACGTTAACTTACCTTAATATAAGTGGCAATAATTTAAAGGACGATATTAGTGTAAGTATTTCTGAAGTAACTGACTACATCTAGACTAACTCATACATTTCAGAATTTACATACGTTTTTGAGCCATCCAAATGCCATCATCCACTTAGATATATCTGCAACTGATATTATTTTAGAAAACGTAGGTACATGTAGTATTTTTTCAATTTTTGCTATAGTTATGCTGTGTTTATAGCTATTCAATGCGCTTGTGAAGGGCTGCACGACTAATCTGGTGCATTTAAATGTCTCCCGAAATCCGTTCAGCAGTAAAAAGAGCAAGGAAGCGCCGATTGCGTTCAAGCAGTTTTTCAGCACCTCGTTCAATTTGAAGTATTTGAACATGGGACATTGCAAGTTACCACAGGAAGCTTTGAAGTAATAGGCAAGTTGCATAAAATTCTACTGAAACTAACTAGGCAATGATTTTAGAAACTTATTGTTGGGATTGGCATGCAACGAGTTCACAAAGGGAATTGTTCTCGACCTGAGTTACAATTCACTGGGTAGTCAAGGAGCTCATGTGATTGAATCCTGCATTCATGGTGTTCGCTGTATAAGTAGTTTAGACATAACCGAAAACAGTAAGTTTTACAGAAGTGTTTAGGCAAGAATTGTAATAATTATATGTACTTGCAGATATGGACGTAGATTTAGCCCAGGTTGTGATAGCCATCAGTAAGAATAAATCGCTCAAGCATCTCTACATGGGGCGTAATATGATGAATATGAAGGCGAAGCACGTGTCTACGGTGATGGACGCCGTCGTGCAGATCATTCAGGACGAGGAGTGCATGCTGCAGTCGCTGTACTTGCCAGACTGCCGACTCAAGTCCGATCTGCACAACTTCTTTTCGGCGCTGGGCAACAACAAGTGCCTCGAGGTGATCGACATTTGCGGCAATATGATTGGCGATTCGGGCGCGCGGCTGCTGGCGAAGGCGTTGCAGATCAACACGCGACTGAAGAGTATCTCGTACGACCGCAACAATATCACGCTGCAGGGCTATACGGACATTGCGTATGCACTCGAGACGAATCGCACCGTCACGCACATGCCGTTCCCGATTTACGACATCACTCCGTGCATGAAGGCGAACGCTGAGAAAGCTGATTGCGTAATGCGGAAAATTCAAGATTTGCTAAATCGCAATGTCTCACCGCGCAAGAGTAACATGAAGAAACACCATGCGCTGCAACCTGGTTTCATGCTAAGCTCCAAACAGCATGCGGTGGATCGACTTGTTAATCAAACGATGGACGTGATCAAAAACTCTGGCTCCGATTCACCAGCGTCCAACAGTGACATCAATCATGCGAACGATGTTATGAAAGACGCTGAGAACTCCAAAAAGCTGTTCAATATTCTGCAGGAAGTTGCACAGCAAAAGGATGAGGTGCATCCTGTGAAGGTGAAGCTGCAGCAGGTATCTGTAGACGTGCATACTAGTATTCATGAATATTTGCAAACCATTACGGAAAAGATGCTGAAGAGCGCAAAGGAGCTCTGTCCGTACGTTCTCAGTGATAATCATGCGATTTTGGACATTAAGAGGGATTGCAAGAACAAGAAACAAATTCCGCTGGATTTCGTTACTAACTGCATTAAACATCAGGCCGGTACTGATATTATGAACAAACTAGGGTACGTTTTATAACTTTAATATTTATTTGTAAGTAACGTCATTTTATATTTGCAGGGAACTAAATTTGGTTGTTGCGTCGTACGTCTCGGAACAGATTACCGATGAGGTGTTTGAGACACTTCTGCGCGGTTATAAGATTCTCCTCGGTGATAACAGCGGCATCCGCATCGAATCGCCGCCGCGCAGGTCGCGTTTGAGCAGCTCCGGCAGCTCGCGGCACGGAGCGAGTGATATTTCTATCACCGACAGCAGCCATCAGTCGGACCATTCGCCACTGGTGAGTTAATCGCGCTATCAATTTGATGCCCACACGCTAAACATGCGCTACTGCGCTTGCCACTCACAATCAGTAACTAATGAATCAATTACATGCGGCACGTGCAGAAATTGGAGTATTTAAATCTGGTAAGCTAATACCTGCTAGTTTCATCTCTGCGCTATTTAGGAATCATTTGTATATTTTGTTAGATATACATTGTGCTAGACTGCTAACTATGATTTTTGTTAGGCTACCCCACATCTTTCAATCAAACGCAAGAGTCTGCATGGTCGCAAACTACGGCCGAAATCTGTCGTGGATAGCGTGGAGGGTCTGTCGGCGGATGACATTCCCAGCCTATTGCCCAGCATGCCGCGCAACAATGGCGAGGAGGATGATTCGGTGACCGAATTGCCCAATGCCACCTATCAACTGCAGCACCTCGTCAAAGGGCGGCCACGCCGGGCGAAAACCCGTGCGCCCACGAGGCCGCTGCTGCGACCGACGGACGCCGTCGTCGACGCGGTCGATCCCACGGCCGACTTGAAGGAAGGCCTAGATAGCTTCTTCCGGCCCGGCTCTGTGACGCCCACCTCGGAGGAGACCACCACGTTGGATGGTAGCCCTAACCATGACTTCAGCTCTCCGAATCTGAGCGACGGACGAAAGACGCCCAGAACATGCATGAATTCGCCACAATTGAAGGGTATGCTACATGTTCAACACTTGCTACAAAATGTTAACGTTAATTATGTTAACGTTAATTTTCACATTGCAGGTCTTCTTACGCCAACACCAAGGTCACGCTCGTCGGACAATCTAGAGAAACAGTCACCGACGGTAGGGCGTAAGTCCGGCTCGGAGACGGCATCTCCTCTGAGTCGCCGTCCTACCGGCGATAGTCTACTCTCAGCTGGCAGCAGTGAGGGTGAGCTGGCGGATATTACGCCCACAGTTAAGGCAACCACTCCCGACAGTTCTAAAGAGGACGACAAACGGAAAACTCCGCTTCAGCCGCCTGCGGTTGCGCCCAAACCACGACCGTGGTCGATGATTAATTCGGATAAGCAGACCGGGGATTCCTTGCTGAGTGATGGTTCATCGCCGGTGCATTCCGCTGGCAACACACCCGACTCGGGCGACACATTGGACAGTGATACATCTTCCATAGATCGTAAACTGATCAAGGATAAGAAAGCAGGTAAATAAAGTTATTGAGGAAGCTTTTTTTTAGGTTAATCCATATTTAAATAAATGTTGTTGATAGGATAATAACGTCGTTTTGCTACACAGTCACTTTTTCAGATTAGAAATTATTAGTCATAATACATTTATGTAAACCTACCAACATTTATTTATTTAAATAGATAGGATTAACATATAGGGACATGGGATGTATGCTTTGGTAGCTTAACGCATTCGCATTTATTTTTTTCGTGGTCTGTGTTATCATTTATTTCGTGCTTTATTTTGCATTTTATTTTTCGTTAAGGTTTATTACGCGGGTATTTTCCGATCCGAGATGAGTTTAAGTTCCTTGCCCGAAATAAGGTAAGAATGCTTCACATAAACGAGTTATCTCTCCATTCATATAATCACATGTATTACTGCCTTCTTGCAAACATTCATAGTGAAAATGGTTCATCCTAACTTGTTTTTTTAATGTTTTAGGTGATAGCGGTTGATAGACCGCGTAGTCTTGCCGAGCGTAGACGCGACACAAACTACAACTGCAAAGACGAAGAGGATGCTCACATAAGTAGGTAAAAAAGAAGAAGACAGTGGTTACGTACACAAATTACGTAGTTTTTGGATACCAATCAAAACCATAACTGCCATCAATAACTGCTTTTAAAAACCACACTATAATGACTTTGTATGTAAAAATGAATGCCAAAAGTTGCACGTGCAACTTCCACAAAGATATATACGCAACTCGAGTTCAACGTTTATTATGCCAAACAAGTGTTAAAAAAATCACATAACGTAACGATTACCATAATTGAAGTCGTAACTTGAAGACAAGTCACATTTCATGTGTTTTGCACACAAACACACTACTACATTCTCTTCCATCTTAACTCTCTACAACGTTCCGATTACTTACCAATTAGACATGTAATATTTGGCACTAGTATTTGCAACAGTGAAGTCTTAGAGTTACAGGCGCGTTACACGTGTAATTTTCAACGATAAAACGAGTGCAATTAGAAGAGATATAAATTTGGTCGTTGATTTTTCAAGCACCCATCGAATGCGTTTTGAAATTGAATAATTTAGTCGCTTAGACATTCTTGGGATGAACTGTACATAAACATGGATCCAAAAATGAGTAATGCGCACATTGAAATTTGAAAAAAGAAAGAACAATGAGCGACAAAGTGTGAACAAAATTGGCGCATGTAATTACATTCGTACATATTTCCTTCGATAACGTATTTTTTTACCGTAAATGTGTTTATGTGATATTATAATATAATTTTACAGAATTAAGAAATTACTTTACAATATACTAGAATTGTGTGTAACAGGCATGTGGATTAATGGACATGTGTTTGAATAGGAAGTGTCAATGATCCTTTCACAGTTTGCAATACCATCTTTTTATGTTTTTTTTTGCGCATTTAATCATGAACTGAAATATAACAATTGCTTGGTTATTGGCAAATTGATGACTTCTGTTTGTAATAATTACTATGATACAATTATTTTTATTCAAAATTAGCATCCAACAAAAAGTATATAATAAAATTCCTCACCTATTATTGTAAAAAATATGCAACTTGGCTGCAATTACTACTTTTTGGTAAATGCCTTATAAATAACATTCCTTTACAACCATCACAAAGCACATGCTGATTTCCTTTCATGGTCTCCTAGAGGACATGAATTTGTACATGATTTGATTCTATTCAGGTTCTCTATGCTAATCGTAATACAATCCAGTATATATTATTATCCATGTCACCAGGAAGCCAGCAAATGAAGTCATAAACCCTTCCTTGGTTAACTCCCATGCACCTCCATACTCTTCCTCATCAATATTTTGAAAGTTACTATAGTATAGATAGATTATGGCTGCATTAACAAGCATAAATCTGGAAAAAAAAAGTATGTGTTGAAAGATATATTGGTATAGTGTGTGTGTGAAGTGTTTGCTTACAGTGCAAGTCCGAGAAAGCCTTTGATTGGAATGAAACCCCAAACAACTCCAAGAATAATACCGATTGCTTGACGTGCCCAATAGATGACATCAAGGAACTCTTCCTGAGAATAGATAAAGAATTTGAGTGATAACATCCCTATTAATAGTGGCCTAATTAATACTTGCCTTATCTGGCCATTGGGAATTGGATTTAATAGCTCGAGACCATATTGAACATGTGTCCGCCACCTTTGTTTCCACAGTCTTTGTTCTTGTCGTCATTTTGTTGTAGTTTTCGTCGTTGTTATTCTCAATTTTAATTGAAAAATTAATATAATTTACTATAGTTGTCACGAGAAAGTCACTAGAAATTTGGCACGTCAGACTCGAGTTTCCATGTTGTCAAGTGACTTGACTCAAGTCAGCTGTCAACAATGTTAGAGTCAGTGCTACCAATTCAAATTGAAAATTACCAGAGAACAACGTGCAAATAGCAGGGGATCAACTTATATAAATAAAGGTCGCAAAAATGTCCGCAAAAGGAAGTTGAAATTTTTGACAGTTGGCAGCAATGATTTTAAAATATAATCAACCATATTTTGCTTTGAAATAATGTTTTACAAATTGATTTTTTTGCAATTTATTATTCAATAGACTTGTTACAATGAGTTCAAGCGTTGTAACTATTGTCAATTGCTTAAAAATGAATTTACGCAACCGATCGATACTCGCCGAAAGGCTTTTTCGGAAACGTTCGGTTCATATGTTTACGTTTTTCACTTCCGTTTCCGGGGAATTTGCTTTGGGAAACTTTTCTAATGAGTCGGTGACCGGTGGCAAATAGGGATATGTAATTCTCGTTTATACAGTTTATTGCCCTTTTTGGCGAGTTATTGCATTCTCCGAAACGTGTACACATTACGAAAGTGTTTATTATGTTCGGTAGATAAGATGTAATAAGACGGAACATGATTGTTTGTTTGTTTGCATGCGCTTGTTTTCCCCCAGAGTTGTTTGCACTAGATAAATCACCGACGAATGTCGAACAATGTGCAATAAATCGCCTGTGTCGCTTGTCAACGCGAGCCAGAGCAGCGGGTGACAAATCGTTCGTGCAAACATCTTACACATACGCAATGCGTTCGCGCTCCCTGCGCGCTCGGTACGTGCATGCCGCATACGCGACGTTTATCACATCCGTGAGGGCGTCGTGAGGTTTTCTTTTTTTGACGTGCGCGCTTCGCTAGGCGGTGCGAGGAAGCAGCCGCCGCGCCGTGTACAGCGGCATCTTGCTTGTCCAGTGTTGCGCTCCTTGGGCGATACCGCACGCAAATACCAGCGGTTTCGGTTAGACTTACACGCGCTGCAGGTGGATTTACGCATATCAGGCGACGAGGAAAGTTGACAGGTGCATCAGATCATAGACAGGAGTAGCAGGGACGCAAACAGCTGACAAAAATTATCGTGTTTTGCTGCGAAATTGGATGTGAATAGAATGTCAAGCATGTCTCCGTCAGAGGTAAGCAGCGCGCTTCTATATTGTCCAGCGCCTTCGTTGGGCACTGCCCACGAGTGTATCATACAAATTCCACATTCCTTTGTTTTACTGCTTTGTTTATTGACACAACAGAACTGCTTAGCATCTGTTTTCCAAGATGCAATACCTATAATGTGTTTATGTTGTATAGAAACGATTGCAAAAGGAGCTCATGTCTTTGCTGAAGGAACCTCCACCTGGTGTATCAGTGGACTATGAGCTGGCTGAGCAGAATTTACTTCAGTGGATAATCAGAATGGAGGGTGTGCCTGGCACACTCTATGAGGGCGAGTATTTCCAACTGCAGTTCAAGTTCACCAATAAGTATCCCTTTGACTCACCTGAGGTGGTATTCATTGGCTCCAATATTCCTGTCCACCCACATGTTTACAGCAATGGGCATATTTGCTTATCAATCCTAACAGATGACTGGTCACCAGCCTTATCTGTACAGTCAGTCTGTTTGTCAATTGTTTCAATGCTCAGTAGTTGCAAAGAAAAGGTGAGATTGATTCATTTTCTTTGTGTGCCATGACAATACACATGTTTCTATTACAGAAGAGGCCACCTGACAATGCATTTTATGTGAAGACTTGTAATAAGAATCCAAAGAAGACCAAGTGGTGGTACCATGGTAAATCCTTGAAATCTGTGTAATTTTGTGCATTTCCTAAGTGATTATTTGTTTCAGATGATTCCGTATAATATTTACTTAATATCAATTGTGATGAAATTATTTATAGATGCAGAGTGTTTCTTTCTTTCTTCTTTTACTATATGAGATGAATTGATTGTTTTTTTAAACAAGAAATATGCAATTTCTCCACAATTTTCTGTTTTCATAACTTATTAGCCAATGAGTTTTATTGATTGTGTATCTCTCTTAAATTTTAAGCTTATATATTGTTGCAGACAGTTGGGTTGTAGTGCATTTTCTAGAGGCAGGCAGATGCATACATAATGATGATAAGGTTTCTATGTATATGTAGATGTTATGCTTCAAGTATATGTTTAATAACAAACAGTGTAACAAGTAAATCAACGCAGTGCGCCAACGTTGTTATTTCCTAAACAGTTAGTACATAAGTATGAAATAAATAAATTGTTCCTGTTGGATGAAATTATTTGCATAAAAAGTACATAAATGGGTTTAGAGAAATTTTAAAATCCTGAGTATTGAATGCACCATGTGCTTTCATGGTAAGTAATCAAGCATTTCTTTGGAATTCAATTAAGGTAGTATGGCCAAATCACACTTGGCCCTTTTAGTGCTTTCAGTTTATCAATGCTCTGAATAGTTTTTCAACTATTTGTAGAACGGTCATATTAATGGTTGACAGCAAGTTTCTGCACGTTTGTGATTTTTGCGTTGATTTGCTATAAATGTTTTGGATACTCCATTGAGACGTTAATGGAATAAATGTGTAATTAAATTTTAAACAACATTTAAAAAATATTTTTTCTTGTTAGTACCCGTGCTTCCATCTCGTATCCACTACAATAACTAAACGGGAACTGTTTTGATATTTCGTTAACAGGTGGAATTATGGGTAACTAGCAGACCCGTCGAAGTTCTCTCACTCCAATTACATTTGAATATAGTAGGGGCATTCACTCTCTGTGCTATTTGCTAAATGCTATTCGAATATCCTACCCTTTTAACGCACAACTGTCACTTTTCTTTCTCGATTTTGATACTACAACACCTATAGCAGGGAGAGTGAATACCCCTAATGTTAGAATCGGAAAATTGACATCTATTAAAACCTCTCATTTATTGATATTTTCGTAAATAGTTTCAATATTTTTCTTCATTTTCCAATTTTTACCTTAACTATTTTGACAACCCTAACTAACTTACCTTTAAATAAACCTAACCTAAGTCAACCTAACCTAT
>JAODGA020056886.1:0-14089 GCA_027574885.2 Drusilla canaliculata
ACTCAAAATCATCCAGAGGACACTTCAATTCCTTGTAAATGCGAATGTTGCCATTCTGTGGCAGCGAGTAGGTTTCATCGCATTGTGAGCAGTGCAAACGTTGTGGCTTGGCTTGGATGTATTTCATGTAACGACGACATTTTCCACACCTAAAAGAAATTTATAACTTTCTAATAAATGTTGTCTTAATTTTATGATAAGTTATTATAGTTTTTCATTAAAGCAATGTTATTAACGTATCATAAACGCTAAAATCATTAAGCACACTGATATTACAGCATTTCGGGCTATTTTAGGAAAATATTAAGTGGTTATCAGAAGTAAAAGCTGATTTTCAGGCGTTATTTACCTGGAAAACAGGTAGAATGGCCTGAAAGTTGTAAACACGTTACTATTTTACTTATAAATTGACGTAAATCGTAAGAAAATACTATCTCCAAAAACAAATCATAACAAAAAAACAAAACTAAACCACCTATACATTTTCATAAAGCTAGGTCGTAAAATAGGTTACATTCTCTCTTAATATACTGTTTCTCTTATGAAAATGTCAAAATGTGTTTGCTTAAAACCATTTGATTCTTAAATTTTAAGACATTTCTCAAATGAACCATTTTTACAATAATACTTGAAAGAAGATACTAGGGGTATTCTCGGTGCTATTTGCTAAATGCTATTCAAATAACACACCTCAAAATAACACACTACTGTCACTTTTTTTCTCGATTTTTCCACTATAACATCTATAGAACAGAGTGTGAATACCCCTAATATCTGGAAAAACTGTCACTATCGTAACATAATACATATATATTTTTTAAATCATGTAAAAAAATAAAACAAATGAAAATTTGTTTGTAATAGTTTGTACCCTTATAAAAATGTATAAAATCTAGAGGAGAAAAAAAAACCGCAAAATCTTGAATAAAAACTAAGAACAAAAAAGCAAAAACTGTTCATACCTGCAAAAAGCCTTGCCCGTTGCACTTAGTGGACTAAATGACACCTCAAACAACTGGTCCATGCCGTCGATATTATTTACAAAGTACTGAAACTTCAACTTGAAGATCTCCACTGTATGTTTAAGCACTGCGTGGAAATTCGCTTTCCCTTGGGCAATCAAATTCAACTGTTCTTCAACGGCCGAACGCATTGTGGGCAAAACAAGTTGTGGATCAATCTATAAAGATTTAGCAAATTTTAGTCGTGGTTAAAGCTGCATAGAAAAAAAAAATTACCACGGAAAAATTCACCGCATCGACATATGCTAAAAGTTAGGTTAGATAAAGGTATTTTTAGGTTTGATTAGATATAAGTTTTGGGGTTATCATTAGGTTAAGTTCGATACTACTATGAATACGTTAGATTAAGTTAGTACAGAATTGGTTAATTCAGGTTAGGATAAGTTATGTTTGATTAGTATAGATTGTTCATATTAATTTGGTTAGATTGATTTGGTATAGGTTAAGTTAGACATGGTTTAGGTTAGGTATAGTTACGGTTAGTTTAAGTAAATAAATGTTTAAGATGAAGATATGATATGATTAGGGTAGATATGAGCATTTCCATTACTTTTCTACAACTTTATTTTGGGTCAATAATTTCCCAAGCTTGAAACTTGGAGGCATTTTAGAACAAATTAATTGCTGATTTTTCCCGCAAAAATTAATTTTTTTAAACTATGTAGAAAAAAGTTGTGAATTTCAAAGAAAATTTAAATTAACATTGTAGTGCACGTTTGTCGTGCTCGTTTAGGAACGCGCGAAGAGAAGTCGGAGCGATAAGCGCGTTCTTCAATGTAAACTTCAAAATTTCAAAAATTCATAACTTTTTTCTACATAGATGAAAAAAATTGATTTTTGCGAGAAAAATCAGCAATTAATTCCTTCTAAAATGCCTAAAAGTTTCGTGCTTGGGAAATTTTTAACCTAAAATAAAGTTGTCGAAAAGTAATAGAAATGCTCATATATATAACCCAACCTAACCCA
The DNA here is from genome assembly GCA_027574885.2 of Drusilla canaliculata. Taxonomy (NCBI): domain Eukaryota; kingdom Metazoa; phylum Arthropoda; class Insecta; order Coleoptera; family Staphylinidae; genus Drusilla; species Drusilla canaliculata. Next base: position 1,989 of record JAODGA020056886.1, read on the forward strand.
ACTTAACCCAACGTAAGGTAACCTAACCGAATCTAACCAAACTAACCTAACTTAATCTAACATTACCTGACCTCAACCTAACCTAACCTCAACCTAACCTAACGTCACCTAACTTAACCTGACCTAGAAACGAAATCCTAATTTTATAATAAAAAAACAAACTGGTTTAATATCTTCCTAGCGAAAAGCCCAATATTTTGGGTGAATTGTTTGTATACAATGTGTTCATAGACATTTGTATTTTTGACAATTTTTACGCTCCATTTCCCCGCAAATTGCTGCAGTATTATAAATTCATGAATTGTTCCGGACGTCGCACTCGTGCTTCATGCTTCAGATGAAACGCCTTGGTCGTGGTTGGGTACAGATCCCGCTGCAGGATACTCACGCAGGTGCAGCAACGGCGGCGCGGCGACGGTGGCGGTGGTATTATGCCCATTTCTGTTTGCTCAGCGGTGCGTGCAGGTAAACCGGTTACCTTTCTGCGCCGCCATTGCGCATACCATCCCCTTTTGCAAATGCCACCCGACTCTGCATCACTCCGCACACTCCATGCCGCCCCCACTTGCACGCAACCAGAAACAAGAAACAAGAAGCACCACCAGCATAAAAGGAGCACAATACGAAACGCAAGCCTTTCCGACGAGTGCGCGCGGCGGCAAGTGCCACCGGCAAACGGCAAAACGTTTGTTTTCATTTTACATCATCCCCGTTTACACCACCCCCACCTATCTCATAATAATACTTCAGCGCGCGCACGCCGTCGCCGGTATTAATAGCTTCGTTCCTGCCGCCTGCTGGTGCTGGAAGCGCATCGTCGAATTGTTATGCTAAATTCGACGCAATTTACATTCCGCCTAGATTTTCCACCGGCAATTCGTTAATCACCCAAGGACCGGAAGTAACAAATCCCCGAGCAAAACGCATAATTTCGTTGCGCTCTCTGCGTGTGTAAACAGTATTTGGCGAGAAAATGCCGAATGACAGACGCATGCTTCAAAGTTCATTTCATTAGACGCCTGCCTAGGCGCGTCCGGAAGCATACACAAAGTATTTTTCTCACCAGGACAGTGCTGGGCGCACCAGGAAAAAAAAAACAGTACGCGCAGGCAGCGCGATGAAAAACGCAAAAACTCCACGTGCCAAGTACGGCGCTGCTGCTACCACTTGCGCCCTGGACGTACGTAATCCGTTTATTAAAAAAGTTTACTCGTTTCGGAAAGTGTGTAACCTCATCAAAATTTAAATTTGTCTTCCAGGTCCGCCCCCGCCAGCGCCATCAAGCGGCAAAACGCCAAAAAACATTTTCGAAACCTACTATCCACACTTAAAATACCCTAATATACAGTATGTCTTTATTCATCCACCACAAATGCAACCACAAACAAGTATGAGCACTAAAATTAAAAATTGAAAATTCCACGGACATATTGTATGTTTGCGTAAAGTTCAACCACATGAAAGCCACGCGGAAAAACTAACTTTGCCACTTCTTTACCATATGGGCTTTTTTTCCGGGAACAATCGCAGCTTTTCGGGACAGCGCGTTTCGGCAAAAAGCAGAACGGACTCTCGTAACGCGGCGTTCATTTTAAGTTTTCCAGACCAAAACGCCGCCGCTGGAAAATAAGGCAATAAAGCTATCACATAAATTTCGAGCGCGCGCTTTTTCGGAAAAGTTTCTTTGCGTGGCGTCGTTTCTTGCGCGCGTTTTTGATGTTTTTTAATTGGAAACCGTTTTCCTCCGACTTGCCGACTTGTGCCGGTTGCAATGGGCGTGCGCGCACGGAAAAACCAACACGAGCAAGATTTATTTAGATACTTTGAGGTCACGCACGGGTCACGTGAAATTAACTTTGGCGCTGCAGGGTTTTTCAGGTCAAGTCGACTTCCGGTCGAGTTTAGGTGCCAAACAAGGCAGGCAGGTTTATATTTATTTCTTAATTAGTTTCAAGTTTCAAATTTTCAAGTTTATACTTTTAACTCTGTAACTTTCAAACTTTGCTTGCTTTTATTTTACTATCATTTAAGTCATGTTTTATTCGTCCATCTATAGATTGACCTAACCTAACCCAACCTAGCTTAATTTAACTTAACCTAACCTAACCTAATAAATACTAAAAAAACTAAAAGTAACACCATCTATATTAAATCGTTGTTTGTGCATGTTAGTCAGGTTACATACAACGTCGCAAAGTTTTTCCAAATGGTTTGGAAACGTGCACAATGCGATAAAAAAATGTTTTGCAAAATTGTGCAGCGACAGCACAAGCAGGAACAGCAGCCTGATAACATTTTCACAGCGAAAAGCGGAAAACGATGAAACACGACGCTCACGATGATAGCACAAAAAACACGCCAAAATAAGAAGCAAAACACACTTAAACACAAAAAAAACACAGAAACCCCTGAAAAGGTCTCTGCAACTTATATAGCCCCAACCACTCTATATGAGATAGTAGGAAGCGGAGAGTGGAAGGTGCCAACCCAAGTGGGCGGCATTAAAATTCGACAGGAATAAAATTCAAATTGGTTACAATTTTCCAGCCACCTCTCTCGCGCGCTGCAGCAATGCATTCAAAGTTGCAGCGACGCTGACAGTTGAGACAGTTTTATACGTATATCATCAAAGTCATCGGTAGCCCTCCGCATAATATATACAGTGCGTTCTTAGACTTATTTGTTTGCTTTTGTAAGGTCAACATGTTTGCAGCGTGCGATGCACTACCCCGATAACGACACAAAATTACATACAGTAATTACTGATATTTGATGATAGGCCATCCCCGCCCACACACCCGATGAGTTGCGAGATGGTGCGTGTGGACGGGGTAGTACGAGCAGGGAGGAGGCGGTTAGTGGCAAGGAGCGCATAATTAAACGCGTAAACGACGAAAACACCGAGGGAAATAAATTATTCGGCAATTACTAAATCAACCCCTAAAACTTCACACTGTTTGCCACGTGGCCCGCATAGGCCTTATCGCCGCCCCTGTGCTAACAATGCCGCCACCCATCAACAACCACCCCCCCACATCAGCGTTGCCTTATCAGCGGAAAAGTTGCCTGCTTTTTCCTCAAAGTATTTTGTTCGGCCACTTACTATCCGAACACAGGCATAAATACGTAAAAAGAGAAAATATATAAAGAAAAGTGATTAACATACAATGTGTTCAAATAATTTATCATTAAGGAGGTCTGTTGATTATAATCTGTTTCATTTGTGAGTAGACGCCTACGAAGTGAAATATGACAGAATTTTAATTATCTTTCAGTCAATCAAAATGTGTTGATATTACAATGTCAACTAATGACGTTATAAGTGTCAGATAATTTAAGAATATCTTACTTTCACATCAGCATATTATATATACATATTTTCAATATTTATCTGAATATTTATGCAATTTTTATAAAAGAAATGAAAATCGTGTCAGTTAAACCTTTACAAATAAAGAACGGCTGTGCCAATTTTAATTATTCTGTTTCTTATATTCGTTTCCATCTTAAATAAGATAAGAACATAAGATGTTTGTTGAGACAGCATATTTTAGGCACAATCTCAATTTTTAAACCTAACCTGTACGCGGTTCTAGAACTGTCATTTCACCTATATCACCTATAATAAGTTAATAACTTAGATACATCAAAACTATTAATAAATCAGATAAATAAAGGCAGCAAGGAAAAGTTAAATGTTAAACCTAATAAAATTCGGCATTCGCGGAAGGCAAATAAGCTGTCGCACTTACGGAATCTTTGGCATCCCGCAGGCAAGAGGAGGCGGCACTTGCCCCCCCCCCCACACACACACACGCACGCACGCGATATATATCGTTAATGCTCTTACGTCAATGGATTTCGGCTCAGGTTTAGGCCCATGTGCCTGAGGCGCGCAGCTCCAAACATATAACATGCATTAGCGAGCATCGGCTTTCCGCGGGATCGGTGGGAAATCGAAGATGTGCGTGTAAATACTCCAATTCCCACCCCCTAACAACCACCTCAGTCTCCCGACTCTTAGAAGAGGAGGGAAACGCTAAAAATCCCGTTTTTTTCGCAAAAAGTACAAGTAGGGACTAAGTTACAAAGCAAAGCACTGACTTTTAGACATTTCCCAATAAATGATGGCAGCTTGATATACCTGGAGGTAGCTCCACTTAAATATGAGCAAAAAACGTTTGGAACATCGTAATGTAAAAATCTATAGATTATTTAAATTGAAATCTAGAATGGCAGTGTAGGTCTCCCAAATTGGCAAACTGAAATAAGAATGGAGGAGGAAGCGGCAATTTAGTGCCAATGGTCGGGACAAATTGTTTAGGTCTTCGTATGCTGAAAATGTGTCTTTGTTGTATTTTTTTTTATGTTGGTTTTTGGAACAGTTTTAGATACTATTTTAGTTTAAGTCGACTTCGGAATCAGATATAAGTACACAAACATATCTAAAGGGGATGCCGTCATACACAAGTTTATGCGCACAAATTTCCCATAGGGGATGGCCATATAAAATATGGATTTAAACTTTTAACCTTCCAATTTGCGCGACCACGCTCACTTCACTTTGTTTGGCTTCGCCGCCGCCGCCGTTGCCGCCAGCGCCACGCAAGCGCCGCGAGTGAATAATTTCCACGCAAACTTTGCTAGTTTTCTGGTCATCATCGAGTGTTATGCTGTTGGCGCACTTTTCCACCCTTCGGAAACAGCACACCCACACCCATGCACACACAGACACTTTTAACCCACCCCCGTATACAGGAATACACAGTCTGCGGAAGTTTGCCCGAAAACAAACGCCCACGCCTCATCGTAATAACGCAACAGAAACTTTTGCGCCGCTTGCGCAAAATTAAATGCTTTAAAACTGTCAAAACGATAATGTCTTAATGACTTAATAAATCTATAAAATTCCCAAAAACATTCAAGTGTGCCCCATTCCACAGTTTTCGAGCTAGTCGGAACGGGCAAAGAACCTCTAGAGAAAAACATGATGACTCTGCCCCCTCCCTCACCTCCGTCATTGCAGGGTAAATTCAAGTTGGTAGTCGTAAACAGAAAAACTTTCAGAACGCTTACGCGTACTTCGGTTGAGTTATGTCCGGAATGTCGGACGCGGAGGTACAAATTGTCGTACCTCTAGTCTTTCGTCTTACTTCCAGAGGGGTTAGTACACATCTCAATGTCCTGCGTCTGTCCTCTGGGATGCGGGAGCGGGAGAAGAGTAGGGAACGACTGTGGAGACGGGCGACGTAGCCTCGCTAGCGCCGTCTCCTAAGTCGCTGATTAATGCCCGGACGCAGAGTCGAAGAAATGACGACGTCAACGCGCAAACAATGCCGCGCGCCCGTTCCCGAACGGAACAAAGACATCGCTTTGCTCGTCTTGAATGATAAGTCCAGGGGAGGGCGGAAAAACCGCCCCCACTAGCGAGCAAAAAGCCCCGATCAAGACACGTCGGAAGCGAACGTTGTTTAACAAGTTATTAACAAACGTCAAACAATCCACGGGGATGCCTGTAAAGTTGAAAAATTGCACTCCCGGTAAGAAAATATCAAAAACATCAAGTTTAATTGGAACAGTTTTGCTCTGGGTTTACAAAGTTTACAAACATTCTGAAGAGGCTGCTATAAGTTGTAAAGACAACATGGTGTGATAATTACACCAAAATTCTCAATTTTCTCACTCTTATTCAGTCCTAAACGTTTCGTGCTAGCAAAACGTAAAACAAGTACCGTATGTTTATTTTGCGCATATGGATGTGCGACTTCCGCATGTGGGTGGCAAACATATACGTATTTTGTACGTTTAGGAAAACAAACAGGAATCAGGAGTGCAATTTCTTCCAGCAGAACGCTTAGCAAACCGCGTTCCAACGACACGCATAGAAAAAGAACGCAATAAAGACATGCCGTACATAGATGGTGCTATTTTACACAAAGTTGAATCCATAGATGGCGCTACGCAACGATAACTGCGTACTTTTGCTGGGGGAATTTTCCGCATTGAGTGCATTCGAGCATGAATGAAAACGTGGGACATGGAGGCATGTCAACTACCGCCGCCGTTGCCACCGCCGCACCGCCCAGAGAAGTAATGTCGGCGACGTCGTTCAACTTTTCCGCCCAGCTCCCCTACCGACTTTGCAGTTTCGTTGTGCGCAGTTCAGTTTCTTCCGAGCGGTTCGGTTTTCTTATAAACGCGAAAACTTTCTGATTTAATCTTGCTGAATATTTTATTTCGTTCCCCCCACCTCTACCGTCATTTCCGCTACTGCTGCCGAGACAGACCGTCGTCTCGACACTCGTCAGGAGCTATTCCCGCTATTCTGGAATCAAAGTTTTGCGTACTTTTCGAGCCGGAAAACGCGTGTTGTGATGAAAATTTCACTCAAATCAGTTAATCCAAGCATTCCGCTGACTATTATTCATTCGCGGTCATTCATTACGCGCAGTCGACCATCACTTACTTGTGTTCTCCACATAAAATTTGAATAAATCCAAATCTTCAGACTTTTGACACGTGACAAACTTTGGACTTTAAAGACGGCGAAATCCCGCAGCAATTTAAACATTCACGATACAACCAAGTAACCAACAGCCATCGGAAAGAAGGCGATGAGCGTAAACCGGCGCGCAGAGATAAATTGCTCATTAGCCGTCGCGGGCGGAGACCAAATAATGATTTATGACCGGAACGCGGCTGCAACCCTTCCCGGCAAAGACGCAATCCTTTATTGCGCCCCGTCTCCCCAACTTGCGCATGCAGAACTCGTGCTTTATAACTTCTGCTCCTAATCTGTAAAGTTTTAAAATTTAGAAATACGCATATTTCACAAAACAGCGGCAACCACTTTCGGGAACAAACTGCGTGCCAACTCACATATATGGCGCCGTGAATGTCAACGAGATGCTACAGATAGCACGCTGCAACTTGGAGTGAGATTTATTGTCTGCGAAATCATTTCTGTATCAGCAGAACTAAAAATCGTGTCTCGAAGAATAGAGCAGAAAAAGTTTAGAGATAGCAACTTTTGTTTGCAGCGCAAAAGTCGGCAGTGTTAAATTAATTTACATTTTTAAAGTGTCGCAGGAAAAGACGGGTTTGTTGTGTTTTGTCGTAGAGTTTGAGTGGTTGCTGCACCGACGGTGGTTGTTCGTGTCCAAACAAATTCCCTTTGCTGCGCCTCTACAGCATCGACGGCGGAGCAACTTTATTTATGTGCGGATATGTATTACCCTCTTTTATCTGCTAAAGTGAAAAACTTCTGTTTGGCATGTCGCCGACAAAGACAACTTTCTCAGGATAGGTCAACATATTTCAATAGTAAAACCATTTCAAAGCAATTGACAAAAAAATTTAATTTGGTACAATTTTAAATGCAATTATTTGATCTAAATATTGGCATATAATGTTTAACTTTACGATTGTCTTTTCTACTTAAAACATACTGAACTAAAATTAAATAACAAAAACGAATTAAATTCACTATTGAATTATATATAGTGCGATACTTATTAAGGTCCAAACATAAGAAACTTACATGTCCTATGTTCGTAGGTAAAAAAACATGAATCAAACACGTATTGTTGAATATTTTCAAATGTGTTTTGTACAAATAAAAATCATTTCAATAATAATTCAATAATTTTCATTAAATATATTGTTTGAGTCATATAAACATTAATTGTGCAATTGTTTCAGATCGTATATATTACTTTTAAACAAGTTTTCAAAATGCGAAAAAAGAGTCTATTGCGCAAATATATCCCTCACATTTAATAATTCTGCATCAATTATGTCATTTCTAATTTAAAAATACATTTCAAAATCTATAGATTGGCAGATAGATAAATTCACATACATAGATTTATCGCAAAGGTTTATTAAAAATAACGTCCAATTATAAACTACTTAGTACCAAATTTCCAGCTTCTATGAACACTAACTCTGTGCTTTTCGCCTTCGAACATATGTGTACATATAAGGTCGCCTATGTTCGGACATAAAAAACAACAATATGATGGTATGTGATAAAACGTTAGACATAATTAAATAATTGTTTTTCTTTCTAAATATCTGCCTATATACGAAGCTCACTGCAGACTCATGGCCTATTGCAAATTATGCCAATTTGATTAGTAATGGTGGTATACCTATTGTTTGTTTTCTCCATACCTCCGTAGCTTAAGACCGCCCCATACACTCTGGGGTTTAAACAAACTTTCAGGTAGCAGCAAGCGCCTAGCCACTCAGAGCCACCCTGGAGGCTAAAATAATTGGTTAATTTATAACAATTATTTTAATGAATTTCTTCATATTATAGGAAAAATAAAGATTATAGAATTTAAATTTAAAAAAACATAGAATTTCTTTGATATATATGAAAATTACATCAAATAACTATATTTTTAATTTTGCAGGTGCTGATGTAAACATTTTCGTATTTTAAGGCATAATAACTACGTTATGCTTGTTTAAAGTTCTTGTGCATCTAAATAAAAAGGGAAAAAACAATTTTTTTCAAATTTACGTTTATTGTAAAAAAATCCGTACATCAACTGATGTTTCGTTGAATTCGTTGTTGCTTAAATGGTAACAAATAAAAACATATCTGAAAATAAATCCACAACCACTATCAACAATTTTGCTGGATAATGTTAGCCGGCAAAAGTTCGCTACCGGCGCACAAAAGAAAGAGGGAAATATTAATGCCTGCGTCAGCGTTGCGCGCCCGCCGCCTTTTTGGAGCGTTTTTTGCACTCACCGTTGGTGGTGGCAGTGGCGTGTTTCTTCAGCCGCCACTCACTATGAGCATGGCGGTGGGTGGCGCGGTTCTGGTGTCGAGTAATTATAATGCAATTATGCGTACGTTGTGCTAGAAGGCAAATATCATAAAATCGTGCGCGCGCCCCATTCCCACCCGTTCATCCTTCATAACGCGTTGCTTCGGGTAAGGACGAGAGAGAGGAATGGGGAGTGAGCGGGTGTGGACCCCAACGGTAACCAACTTTTAATGAGAATATCCCGACGCCACCATTGCCACCGCCACTGAGAACACGCCAGCACATGCGGCAACAAAACGGCCTCCTTCATTATCCACCCCCAATGCCTGATAGCAAAATCTTATGTTGCAAATTTCGAAATGAAGACAACGAATAATTAAACGGCACGTAAAACCTTGTTATACAAGCATACTCTAAAAATAAAGAAACCTCAAACTATCAACATTTTGGAAGAAACCCTATCCAGTCTGTCGTATTATAATTTTAAATGACCGATCGGCTGATGACCGATCTAAACAGCTTCGGACATTTTTAAAGAGTAGAGTACAGTGGGACCTCTCCTAACCAGCGCTTTGCAAAAGAAGTAATTCGTATAATAGCAAAATAAAAATTTAAAAAAGAACTCGCTTAACAAGCAACTTCATTCATAACAAATGACGTAGATACAAGAACCCTCAAATTGTAAAATTAACCTTTTTGCACAACAATCTTCTTGCTTCTAACATTGAAAAGCATCACCCTAATAAAATAGTAATAATGCGGTGGCACATTTTGGAAAATTTTGTATTGTATATTTCTTTGAATAAATGTTACCCACAACGTTTGTTGGGTAATTTTTTGAAAATTTTAAATTTTAAGTATTCTTTTCGGCCTAGAATGTAGTATTGTATTAGATCAATATATATGGTAAAAAATGTTTCGCTTAACAAAACTTCCAAACAAATTATTCTCAGTTTCTGAAGTTTCACTAGTAACATCACTAGGTAAAATCATCCATCGAAAAATGGTTAATGAAAAATGGTTTTTATAAAGAAAATCAAAAATTATAAATATTTCACATTATTTCCTTCAAGATATTAATGCACAATGCATTAAAGCTTATTATATTAAATTACATAATATATATTGCTATTAGCTTAGCACTATCAAAAGATTGAGTATCTATCCTCTTAAGACAACATTGTGTTTTATAAAGTAATAGATAATAGATGGCTCTAGAAGAGTTTCACTACCAAAATACGATAGATGGCTTGTAAATCATACAAGCGTGTAACAAATTGTACTTTAAATCGTCGTTGTCGAGTCCTCGCAGAAAATTGAATTGCTAAATATATCAATTTGCAAAAGTTTGCCGCCGACCAAACCCCCCTTTCCCTCGGCAAACGCAAGCAGTAGCGCGCCGCATCTTTTTTACAGGGCTTTAGCTTTTGGCGAAACGGGGGCGTATCATTATCAAGATTTACGACGTCGTCTGGTGTTAAGTGGTTGGCGTTTACGACTTTCGCGGAGGCGGCGACGCTTGCCGCCATCGCGCTATATCGTTGCAGCGCTTTTTTCCTCCTCTCGTCACCGGAAGCTGAGCAGCAGCAGCCGCGGCAGTGGTCGCGCCTCGATGACGTCTCATCTTGCTTGTGTGTGCCCCGCAAATGTGCGCGAATGGCAACTGAAAAATGTCTATCATATCTCAACGCAATATTTTTTCGCCAAAACCAAAAAAGAAAACATGCAAATTTCGCTTTCGACATTTGGCATACGTTTTGCAGTTTTTATTACACATCATTTGCTCCACAATAATTTAAAGAGTTTATTATGGGAAGAAAAAATATACAAGACCTACATAGACTTCTTTAACAAAGACGCTGATAACACACATAAACTGTGTCAGAAAGCGCTGAGACCAAAAAGGCCGATAAATATATACATAGCAAATAGCTGTGGGTTACCATCAGTAGAAAGGAGAAGGCGGAAGTCACGTGACATCTTTTGCCGCGTTGCGTATATGCGTTATGATAGGTGGCGCTCGTAAATGCGCTCGCACGCGATAAGATAACACTTTATTGCAAACTGCTGAACGCAGCAGCATCTTTCCGGCGTATCCGGGCCCTTCAAGTAGAATCCTTCATCCCTTCCTAGAGCAAGCATCTTTCTCCCACAGCCACTTTTCAATGGAACCAAAAAGATAGAACCAGGAGAGCTGCGGGAAGGGTAGTTTAACTCTAACCTTTAGGTGTATATGCCCCCGGATGTGTTTCCATGGGTGGAAAATCGTTAAAATAAGATTGAGTCGAGCAGTTTAGTCCGGGACACTTTCGCACAGAGATAGTGCCGCCGAACGTCATCCGATGATGTCACGCAACGACAGTGATACGCTCCGACGAAGATTGTAAACTCCAAGCTGAAAATTCAGCGAAAAGATGACTTAGTGCACACTCAACTTGGCAAAGACCAACACTATCAACATCTCAACTCCTTGCAAAAACTAGACAAAAGCCCCATAGCAAAAAAAAAGTCTTATGAGCAGGAAGTAAAAATGATGTTTAGTACGCTTTTATGCGTTTTTATGTGGAGTGCATCTTTCACTTTACCCCCCTCTCAAAACGCCTCTTGGGGTTTATGGACGGGAATATCTCGAACAAGTTTAAACACTCTCAAATTTCAAACGCCTTGGAAATGCCTGATGAAAACATTCAATTTTCGCGCGGCATGAATAAAATTTATCTGCGCAAGAGTGCAATTTCGTACTGTCTTCATTTTTCATCCCACTTCGGTGTGTGCCTTAGTGGCGCGCACTCGGCTGATGGAGGCAGTGGCACCGCAATGAAATTGGCACGCAAAGTTCTCTTAATTAAAGTTCAACTTTTGTGCTCTTCCGGCTGTGTGCAAGGCGCGCCGCATTGCTGTACCTACTTACGCCAAGGCACTGCCATGCATTTTGGTAGAGGCGAGTTTTGCAACATTAGTTGAGTAACTTTGCCAATAATACGAGTACAAAACAGCAAATTTTAAAACGAAATTATGCAACGAGCCGGAATCTTCCGGGCCTGATTGAGCCAATTCACCAAAATTCTATTTCGAATTTCAAGAATGGATTGTAAGTGTTTGTCTTGTATTACGATCAATTCAAGAAGTCGGAAACTAATATATATATTATAGGTTTTTTACAAAGAAAGACGAATTTCCAATAATTTAAGAGATAATCTAGCAAGTGTCATACCATTTTGCATTCCTTATTAAATGCGCCCACTTTTATAGTTACTTGCCCAATTATCGCAGTACAATTTATTATCAGTACAATCAGTTAAAAATTGGCAAATTATT
>JAODGA020056943.1:0-14238 GCA_027574885.2 Drusilla canaliculata
GCGTGTCATACAGTGCAGAATTTAATTCTGAATATCGACACGCAAGTTTCAAAAATCTTGTTTCGAGAAAAACGCGTTTAAAGTTTTAGCTAAAGTAACGCGCGGCACAATGGGTTCTAACACATATATATATATACCGCATTTGTCATAATGTTGCGTAATCCATATTCTATCACTGCGTGCGTTGGGTTTCTTCGGAAACACAACCTATTTTAGACACTCATAGCCTTCAATTTATAAAAATATCAATTTTTTAAAGTAGTCTATCCCTTTATTTACGCTAAGTTGATACAAAAGTTATGTATACATTTCTTGAGTAAGAATATATATATATATATATTTATATATATAAAAGAATTGAAAAAAATTAATTTTTGCGGGAAAAATCAGCAATGAATTCCTTCTAAAAAGCCTAAAAGTTTCATGCTTAAATTTTTGACCTAAAATAAAGTTGTCAAAAAGTAATGGAAATGCTCATATATATATTCCTTTATGATTCAAACAAAAACACTGTTGCTAATGTATACATACAACTTTTGTATACATTTTCAGATTCAGAACAGACGCTGGTCATAATAACCTTTTCCTTAACTTTATAGGAATTCTAATTTACCCGCTGTAGCCTTCCAAAAGTGAGCCTAAAATCAATCAAACAGATTAACATGCATGCACATTCTAAACTAAGTACATTCTAGATATATTACAAGAAAGTCTACCGGTAACATTTGCTATCACTTTGTCAGGATGCTGGCAAGAGGTCATTGAAGTCATATTGCGTCAATAGATTTCTGTCAGCGACTACCTGAGATAACCAGGATAGACCAAACAGATTTAAATATGTGCATCTGTTAAGAATCCAACGGCTTCGGTGTTTAGATTTAATTGGTCGAAATACATTTTTATTACTTGTGTGACTGTTTGTACTTTTATTTGCGTTTCTTTAGTCTGTTAAGTTATTTCGTTTTTTAATTTATTTTGGTCTTATGTTTAGTATGTAGTTTTGTTCTGAATCGCATTATGACACACATCTTTATAAGGGTTGTTGACCTTTTAGGCGTTTAAGCTTTTGATATTGTCAAGATGTTTAAATTAAACTAAAAACATTGAGTCAGACATCGAGTCAGGTGTGAGAGTGTGAGACTGATCTACTTTAAAACGTGTGGAGTGATTATGCACCAGATGAGTGAGACATTGGCAGAGTACCCTGTATAAGAAGTGAGACAAGATGGAGTCTTTGCGCTTGGCGTAGAGCAAAAGGCGGAGTGGTGGTGGTCTTTTTGGGAGAGATGCGGAAGGGGCCGCGGGGTGGTACCTTAAGACTTTATTGGACATTCATGTTTAGAAATAAAGTTAGTTACATCCCAGACTTCGACTTGTGCATTGCCTTATCAACCACGTGATAACGGGTAGTTGTCGGTCTGTATTTTGTGTGATTTCTTTTTGTATGAACTGAGTGTGATCGCCCGGACGCATGAAGGTAGCGGTAATCCAGAGTCCGAGTTTACCTACTTATCTGGGATCAGTGCTGGGTTTACGTACGGGCTACATAAGCTGAAGCTTGCGGCCCCCTACTTTCTTGGGGATCCCCAAATGAATTGTTGAAGTGAGCAAATTACTTATAGGAAGCCCCGTGTAAGTCAACTCTTTTAGTCTAAATCCGGCTCTTCTTGCGATCATCGGATTGCGCAGATTTTGGTTCATGGCAACATCTTTTAGTGGGACAAGGAATATTCTAGACATACAAAGAATTTCAGCTGTAGCTATATATGGTCTTATATATTTTTATTTTGGTCTTGCTTGTTACTTATTTCTTACCATAATACTTTTGTACATTTGTTAGTTTATTTTCAATGTATTGTCTATTCTGGTGCATATTTCTAATTTATTTTATTTTTTTGTCTGCTGTTATATTTACTCCTAAATATTTATTGTTATCTACTTGTTCTATTTTATCAACTTCAATTGTTATGTGTACTGTTACTTCCGCTCCTAGAACCATTACATTTGTTTTATTTCTGTATATTTCCATTTCAAATTCCTTTAGTGTAGCTGTTTTCTATGCTTGGACTTAAAAAACAGCCCGGTACATTTATATATGTCATATATAAATGACACTAGAATATGCTATAATCTACGATAACTACATTATGCAATGCGTCATGACTGATATTTTTGTTAGTAACAAAACGTGCACTAAATTAACACTGAAGTGGTATTGTACTCAATACATAAATTATGTTTGATAAATGGCTAAATATGACGCACTTGTTAAAAATGAATTATGTGCATTTCTACATTTTTGAAAATAGTGCATGTTTGGTTATCTATCGTGAAAATACATTAAAATACTTGTAAATTACATAGACGAGTAAATCACAAACCGAAAGCAACAAACATGACGCAATGCTGCAAGGTGTAGCCAATGCGCACAGTGTTCATAATTTATACAATATTGTAAGTAAACGCATAAGAAGGCCGCACATTAATGCACATGATTGCACATGTTTTTATTCAACGTATGCCAAGTAAACAAACAAAGCGTATCGCGTCGCAACCGCAAGTCACGTGCGAGTGATCGGCATTGACGCACGCATACGAGCTTCTTGCAAAAATTTGATTGATTTGCGTTTGTTTTCGAATGCTCTGCGCCGGCGGTGGGAATGCGCACTGTGAGTGCGGATGGAAGCTGCGCAGTGCGGTGGTGGCGGCGCGGCGGCGGCGGGGTAGCCGAAAAGTGCGCGGTGGCGGTTCCCCCTCAGTACCCAGCCGCCAGCCCGCCCACCCGCTCGCTCTTCGCTCTGTCACTTTGTGTTGTGCGTGGCTGCGTGCATGTAGCGTTTTCACATTGCACGATCGATTCCAGCCGCAATTGCTCTCCACCGCCGCCGTCTCGTTGTGCTGGCTGCCGTTGCCGCCGTCGCCGTTGCCGCAGTTACCGCCGTGCCGCCCGCGCGCGTCGAGTTTTGTAAATAGCAATAATTCACATCTGCTTTACTTTTTTTTTCAAGGTCGGTGCGCATTGTCCTTACGGTGCAAGCACCTGGCGCGCGTGTGCGTGAATTCTCAGTGCGTTCGCAATCGCCGCCGCCGTCAAATCGGGGCATCTCCGCCGATAACCACCGCCGCTACAGCTTCCAAACACGCCGCTGTTTTGTTTTGAACTTTTCGGTGTCAACTATTGCGTTGCTATTGTGTGTGTGTGTGTGTTTTGATCTAGTCCCCAGTCCAACAATGGCGGTGGCTGTTTTTTAGCATTGTTTACAAGTCGTCGTCATTATCGCACAGGTATGCATCACTCACAATCAGAGAGACGATGGTTGTTGTTGTATTTTTTTTCAAATTTTAAATAGCGTTATTCCCCGCTGCGTTTTGCGAGACGCGTTGTAATCCTGTTGTCGCGCGAACATTTCATTAGCGTCACCTTGAATCATCGGCTCGTGGATTGTGTCACAATCCGCCGACAAAGTGGCTTACTGGTGCCATAGATTCGATTAGAGCACGTTCCACTTCCATCTCTAACGTGATTAGCGCCCGGCTGGGTGTAAATCGCCTCGATGATTACCTATACCTTCGCCGTGGTTGTGTGGGCGGATTGCCTAATGCCACAACGAAGTCGGACATGTCCGACGCGAAACATGCAATTCGAATCAAATCACGCATTGATCGGCCATGCATAGCAATTATTTAGTTATATCGCGTGTCATTGCAACGCGCATTGTATTGCCGCAGTTATCGGCCCGCTATGGAAAGTTCCCCACTGGCCCACCCTCGACGTTATCATTGATTGCTATGACTCATCTTTAGGGTGACCATAATTTATGTGTTTTTTTTATGTGTTTTTACCTAAACAAAAAACACATAAATTAGTTTACTTGCGGGTATTTCGTTGCGATTTATGTCACTTCCACGAGGTGCATTGAAGTGTGCAAGTGTACCAAGGTGACACGGGTGTCGTATTGGATTTTGCGGCTGGCTGGAGTGCAAGGTTAAGGATGCACGAGGCACATGCAGGCACAAAGGCGCGACGATGCCATTGATTGCACTCGAGCGAGTACGCACAAAGAGACGTGGGAGAGAGTGCACCTAAATGCAACGCGTCCACGGCGAAAGAAACGTGCGCCCTCAAACACGGCCGCCTTCCGGCCTTTCATTAGGTCGAGGAGCGGCACATGCGGGCGGCTGGAAAGGGGGGGGGAGCGATTAACCCACCACCCGCTGGACAGATGCACACCAGGGATGGGACTGTAGAGTGCCGCCGCCGGCGGCGGTGGGACGGCAATAACACAGTATTGATTGCGCCTCCGGGGCCCAGAAGCCATCAGCACCGGCGCCGCCGCCACCACCGCCGTCGCCTTTGCCGGCACGCGGGCACCTCCACCGCAATCCGTCGACGGTGAACTTGCAACGCCTTGTCAAGGCCGCGCCTGCCATCGATTTTTCACTTCATGCTTTCACTACACACACAGGTAGACGAACAGATTCGGGGTGTTATTGTTATGCGGTGTGATATGTGGGGGAAAACAAGCGAAACGGAAGCGCAGACAGGAAGTGAAACTCCAACACTGAAGAGTTATTCCACTTGAGCGGGCAATGGTTAGCTCAGCCGTAGATGTGAAAACGAAACTCGGTGTAGTTTATGTTTTTGGTTGGCCGGGTCAGCGATATAAATCCTCAACTTGGCAACCCTAGAATGCCTAGGCTATCAGCGCCGAATACGGATATCGGATGCGAATCACGGCGAATCGTGATCAACGGCGCTGATAACACGCGAGCGTTGACTCAAAATTCGTGCGTTTAGCTAACCAAACAATGCGCGGAATCGCTGAGCGCGTCTGTGTTTCTCTCGCACACGCAACGCGCCTGACATAACTTTTGTAAAGTTTGCATGCCTGCGGCTGGCGCGGTGAGTGATAAAGTCCATTCGCCTTTCGTCTCACTCCTGCGCGGCGCGCGTATGCGGTGGGGTGAGGCGGCAAGCGGCGGCAGCGCTTGGAGGTGGCAGTGGCAGGCGCGATGATAACAGCGGCCGGCGCGGCGTGGACGTGCACGCGCACATATTTGTCGCGGCGATCGCAATGCCCACAGCAGCGCGCGCGCGCTTTCTGTGTGTGTCTACAACACGCTGAGCGCGCAGCCACTCAGTGCGTAAAGACCGCGCACGGTGGTCGGAGTCGACGACGAGCTTAAGACCAGTACGAGTGCGCACGCGAGAGAGGCCCGTTGCCAAACAAACCTACGTCGCAACTGCGTGCGACTTAGTTTAGTCGGGGTGCCACGTTCAAAATCCGTTCGAAAAACGCAAACAAACTCGGAAAAGCGAGAGAGAAGAACACGCTACAAAAACAAAACCAGCAAACTACAACAATGGAAAGTAGTCGTATCAACGTTGACGCGCTTTGTTAAAATCGCCGCCTTATCAAATGAGACTTTAAGTTTAACCGACTCAACAAAGTGCTGGAGTTCAGGACAGTTCGTGCGTGTGCGTTTTCTGCAGTTATCATCAACTATCGCTTACACGATGTGTAAGTATTCAACTGGGGTCGCAATTTGGGACATTCGCGAGGGAAGGTTTTCGCGTGGCAATTGATTTATTTTCGAGCGGCGGCGGTGGACGAATAGCACAACGCGCATCCACACGGCGGCGTGTTCCCGTGCCCAGTGCGCTGCCGTCCGATTGCAGGCCAAAATTGTTGGCATCCATGCGGCAGCGTGCATGGTGTTTACATCGTGCCGCATTTAAAAATAGCCCAGCGTTGTCGTACCACATTGCCACTATGTCTTTGCATTTTTTTCGAATTCAACGCGACCGCGCAAATAACGCGCGCAAATAATTGCACCTGCGCCGCAGCGGCGTGGCTCTCCCATGCGCTGCTGCGAATGCAATCAAATGCCATTCGGTCTAGCCGCGTCTAGCGATAATGACGGCAAACTGTATGCAATCGCTTTGCGTCTGCGGGATGACCGATAATCACGCGGCAATCAATGGCAGTGATCGATTGTTACGCGGAATTACTCATTACGCGTGTTGCGCCACGCTATCTTATCGTCGCCGCCGACGTTGCGGGGCGGTGGCATCATATGCAAAGAGCTGCGAACCCACCACGCCAAAGTCGCGATACAAATTTGCACACACCGTTGGAAAACAATCGCATGCGCCTGCATAAATGCAGCGCACGCACAAAGCCAACGACACAATGCACACTCTCAGTCGTTAAACTCACATGCATGCTGGAGATGTGCGGAACAAAGAAAAGTTTTGAGCATTAGAGACATTCATGCATGCTAATTGAAAGTAAATATGTGGTTTGCTTATCGCATCGATTGCGATAAGGCCATATTGTGTTGCGCCGAGGACGCAAACGTCAAACAACGCAATTGTCACATAAATCCTCAAAATATCTACACACATACAGTTAACACAAACGCAAGCTAGACAAAGTTTAAGTTCCATAAAGAGATTACATGCCGGCAAGGCTAACACTGCATAAAGCTTAATAACACGACCATTATTTGAGTTCTCGAGGAATTATGAATTTGTTTGTGCAAATTGTCAATAGATTTGCGAGACATTTCAGCGAATTTGTTGTGATGGGACACCCACGTGCGTGCTATCACTATGCAAGTACATCAGACCTAATTGCTTTGAATTTGTTTCAAAATCAATACGCACTGCTTGAATCTGCAAGTTCAACGATATAGCATAGACACAAGCGCCTCGTGCTATGCAACGTTTGATAAGTGGCTCTCTGGTTGTGGAGATACGCACTAGAAAATCAAAACGCGACCTAAATTGTACGTTATCCATGCATGTGCGTACAATGTGGAAAAAAGTTTTATGTTGGTATTGTGTTCGGCCCGCGGAGCCGCGACCCCAACTAGGGGTTATCGCATTTCGGGTAACATGCTCCGATTGTAATTGGCTACTATGATTGGCCTCTACAATTGGCCACTACCATTTGCGCTGAAAGAATGGGGATGGACAACAAATCCTAATAAACCGCATGTCAGTGATATCAATGATGAAATGCGGAAAACCACGTAATAGGAGAAATTCACATCAGATTCAATTCTGATATTTCATATATGTGTATCAAGATTGTTGATATTTCAATGTAACATTTTTAGTAAACAAGCGGAGATAAACATGCCATAATTCCTGAGGATCTAAATTTAGCTAGTTATTGTTTACAGAGAGTTTCCAAAATACTAGCTCATTTTCATCCGTGTATAAATAACGTACATATTCCTGTGTATATTCACGTATGTGCTCATAGGGGATATTTTACATTTTGGGCACATATTCAAGTCATGATGCTAAATATATCCTGCGCGCGCGTCCTGAACTTGCATTAGATTTATTGGTAATCCAACGCACACACACGGTGTGTATTTATAGTTTTGTCACATAAATTGAGCAAAGCGCGTTTGCTCTGTGTGTTGTCCGTTTGCATGAAAATGCGAATAGTTTGAACAATGGGCATCGAAAGGAAGCCGCGAACAATGTGTGACCAACTCACACGAATACACCGCGCTAGTGTGTGTGTGTGTGTGTGTGCTTTGCTGGGAACGAAGCATCTCACTCACGACCACGCATGACTTTGTTTATTTACAAAGTGCACAAATTGCCCGGCCTGGTTGCCGGCTGATAAAACGTATCCTTTTGTTAGGCAATTAGCAGCGCCATCCGAGACAATCATTTGCCGGGCATAGCCGCGCTGGTCGGGCAAATACGATCGGATTGTGTCTGGACCCGGTCGAACGGTATCAAATTGGAGGCGCTTTCTTCGGCGTCGCGTTGCGCATTCGGCGAAAATCGCTCATCCACCAGCCGAAGAGCGGCCGAGCGTGTCTTACAAGGCCTAATCGTGTTTCCTCTGCTTTGCCGTGTTCCAGATACGCCTCTCCAAGCCCCACCGAACCAGGTGCGCACTACGTATGGCACGCAACTGTAGTTTACCAAACACCAACCGGCACTTCAGGCCGCAGTTCAAATCGCACCAGCGGCAGCGCATGAAAAACTTGGACCCGCTGACGACGAGGACGCGTCACGCGAACGCAGCAAAACCAGCGATTACGTCACGCGGGCAACCCGGGCGCGAGCGTTGCGCGTGGTCAATGAACGGCTGGTGGGCAGCAGCGAGTGGCACGTGTTGTAACGTGAATCCGAGACAAACGTGTCAACGATGGGCGACGCGCAGGCCACGAGGGACGGCGGCGGCGGTGGTGGTGGCGATGTAAGCGATGCCTTCGAGCCGTTGATGCCGCCTCCGGCGGCGGATAGCGATGCGGACCCGGCGGCCATCTGCTTCGAGGACGTTGGCATGTCCCCACAACGCTTCTACGACTCGAACATCATCCACGGCAGCAGCAACAACACGGCGGCGAATTCGCCGAGCAAAACTGGCCTCGGGCTGATACCCCCAACGCTGGCTACCAGCGACAAGTTCGGCGAGACTGACCTGCTGCTGAATGGTGTTGCCGTCGACACGATCGGCATTCTTCCGAAGCAGGAACTGCACGTGCAGTTCAATCACAAGAATACGAGAGGTGTAATTGAAGAGGACGTTAAAATCGGTGGTAGTGTCTCAAGTCGAGAGGAAGGCGGCAGCGAGTCGTCCAGCACGTCCGAGTCTAGTATCGAATTGGCAGAGAGTCGACCGCCCGATGGCGGTTGGGGGTGGGTGGTGGTCTTCGCCTCGTTCGTGGTCAATCTAATTGCGGACGGCGTCACGCTTAGTTTCGGTGTGATATTTGTCGAGTTCAAGACGTACTTCGGCGAGAATCGTGGCAAAACCGCGTGGATCGGCAGCGTCTTTATGGCGATGCCCCTGCTGAGTGGTCCAATTGCGAGCTTCCTAACCGACCGCTACGGCTGTCGACGAGTGACAATCATCGGATCAATTCTAGCCTCCGCCGGTTTTGTCATCAGCTCGATGGCGAATAGTATGGAGATTTTATTCATAACCTTCGGCGTGCTCGCCGGATTTGGGTTGAGCCTGTGCTATGTGGCTTCCGTGGTGATTGTTGCCTACTATTTCGACAAGCGAAGGTCGTTCGCGACCGGTCTCTCGGTATGCGGCAGCGGAATTGGTACGTTTATCTTTGCTCCCTTGACCCAGGCGCTGATTACCGAGTACGGCTGGCGCGGCACCACGCTGATCCTTGCCGGCCTCTTTCTGAACTTGGCTGTGTGCGGGGCGCTGATGAGGGACCTACCCTGGACGCCGAGCCATAAGGCTAAGCGCCAGCGGAAACTCGATCGCGAGCTGAAGAAGAGCAAAAAGAACGCCTCCGTTGAGACGTTCTCCGTAAGCAACAGCACGAACACGGCGAGCGTCCTGCAGCCGATCCTAGAAGCGCAAGAGCCCACAGACAAGCCGGAGAGCTTTGATGTAAAACAATCGGCATCGCTGGTGAATTTGCCTACATACGTGCGCAATGGCGAGAAAGTGCCGATCGAGGTCATTGAACTCCTCTCCACGCACAAGAACGTCTACAATGTGCTAATGCAGAATTACCCGAGTTTGTTGACGCCGTCGAGGAGTTTTAGCGATTCCGGGCGGTTGAACGAGGCGCTGCACCAACACAACGTCCGTTTCACGCAACCCCAATCGCCCTTGTCGGCTGAAAGCCCGCGGGGCATCAACAGTCCGCCGGGTAGCCTGTCGGCCAATCAATCGCGTTCCGCCGACGCCGCCTATCTGTGGTGGCTGAAGCGCAATCAAATTACGCCGCCGCGCATCAATCCGCAGAAGAAAATCACGACGGCGGCATATCTGAAGGACCTGCGCGTGCATCGATTGTCGCTGACGTATCGAGGCGCGATGCTGAATATCAACCGTTACCGCCTGCGGGCGTCCAGTTGCCCGGACATCTACCGCAACTCCATGACGACGATTGCGAAGGAGAAGAACGAGTGGCAGGTTGCGCTCAAGGAGTTCTGGGCGCTGATTGTAAACATGTTCGATTTTTCGCACTTTGCTGATATGAAATTCCTGCTGTTTGCCATCTCGAACTTCTTGTTGTACACCTGGTACGATGTGCCTTACGTGTATATTGCCGATTACGCGCAGAACATCGGTTTCAACGAAGAGGACTCATCAATGCTGATTGGTCTGATTGGCATCGTGAACACAGTCGGCGAGGTAGCTTAAATCTCCAAGTTGTATCACTTCCATATGACTTTATGTGGTTACTTTTTCAGATCATCCTTGGGTGGGCTGGGGACCGACCATGGATCAACGCGGGTCTTATCTACGCGGTGTGCATGGCATTCTGCGGTGCTGTCATCGCACTCACACCGCTCTTCAAGACCTACTGGACGCTCGCAACCATTTCCGGCCTGTTTGGGCTGTTCATCGCAGCGAACTACTCACTCACCTGCATCATTCTCGTGGAGTTGATCACACTGGAAAAGTTTACGAACGCGTACGGTCTGCTACTGCTGGTACAAGGCGTTGCAAATTTAATCGGGCCTCCATTGGGAGGTAAGTCCGCATCATTTCGAAAGGTCGGAACGCATCCAGACTCTGATCGTGACATTTCAGGTTGGCTATGTGATATTACGGGGACGTACGACCTCTCCTTCTACCTGGCGGGCATCTTCATCGCAATCAGCGGCGTGATGTTGATCGTGCTACCAACCGCCGATCGGTACAAGCGCTTCCAGACCATCCAGCGCGACGCGTCGCAGACGTCCAGCGAGCCACGCTTCTACCAGGTACTCGCATCCTGCCTGACGGGACGCGTGGATGTCAAGAAACCGCTGGAGAACCACGTCTAGACGCGCTCCACACTATCGCCATCACACACAATACATCGCACACACACACACACACACATACGCATGCATGCAACTAAACACACCAACTGATAAACATTATCACAAAGTGAACTTATCTTCGGTACGGTGAGCACGTGGCACGCGTACGTAACCACTCGACAAGCATATATGCAAACTCGTCGTCAATTCAATTTCGTAGGCACGTGTGTCGGCACGTGCGACCGCGCGTCGGTCGCGGACGCGACATCAACCGATCGACATTGTAAACTAATCTTTAACTGGCTCTTGTTGCCATCTTTTTCGCGGAGGGTGCACCATCCTCCTTGTTGACTAGACTAGCGTATTTTGGAGATACTAGGGTGATTCCATCGTATGGCTGTTGCATACATTTTTAAACAAATTATGATAGACTTACGGTATCTAGCTGATAATATTTACTGATTACAAATGAATTCTTGTTACGACGTTTCCAATATTATAGTATTTTATTGCGGAAGAGGCTCGTCAGCGACGCAACATGCAATAAGTATTTTCGAATTTAAACACACTTACCTTAGGGCCGTGGGTGGACGATGATAGGGCAGCAGCTGCGTTCGGCTGAAACGAAATTGAGCAAATAATAATTACCACTACACTCACAATAGTTACAATGTTTACCTAGTACGCACACGGATGCAAGGAAATGAATTCCGGTAAGTGCCCGCCTAGGGGCAGCTACGTAATTCAAAGCAAACGTACAATTTTCCAAACAACCAAAATAAGGAAATCCACGTGTTGAGTATTGTGTAAACACGATAGCGTAATGGTAGTGCTACCTTTTTGCCAACGTGTATGCGCGATTGAAGACGGAAACTTAAAGATATTCTAATGATCTAAAAATTGAAAGACTAAAACCAAACCCTAATCTATGAAATTAATAATAATTAATACACATGAGGCAAGACGCAGTGATTTGTACATAGGTGACGAAGTGCGGCGAAATGAAAAAGATGAAACATATTGTTTTGCCTTAAACAACAAATCGCATCAGATAGTATTCTATATTTTTCAAAAAAGAAAACACATAAATAATGATGAATGTATTGTATAGGCGGAGCGCACCAGCTCCACGTTTTTTCTAAAGACAGTTAGTTGATAACGAATTCCAATGTAAGTAAACAAAATCTCAGGTTTTATGTAATACGAGTCGCCATGAGGAATTAGCTCAAAAATGAAAGAAAGAAAATGAATTTTTGAACCTGTTTGTTTCCATGACGTTTCTTATTTATTTCATGTATCAGCGAATTACGATTTTCGGGTTTCGTTGGTACCGTTATCGAGCGTTCTTTCGGCGATCTAGGGCAATTCTGTGCATACGCGGGAGGCTAAAATAACAAATTAAATTAAATGATGGACGCGACACGCTTTTGCGCGAGTGTCCCATAATCAAATTGAACACTAATTAATTAGCGCATGTAGGAACAATGCGGCGACCAGGTGTATAACGACAGGTGACACACATGTAGACTATTATTTTCGTAAACGAATGAGATTAGTACATATTTATATTAAGTACTACTATGGATAATGGGGCATAATTGCGACGCGTTTTGCGCCAATCCGTGTAACCGACAATTACGTCGACATGTGAGCGTTGCAATTGTAGATTCCCGACAATTATGTGACAAACACACACTAGTTATACTCAGAATTAATTTCGTAGACGAGGCTGTGTTGAATACGATTAGTAGTATATAGATAAGGTGAATCCACGACGAATAAATTATTGTCACGTAACCGATTTTCGATCTTTCACCGCCGAGGTAAATCGTAGCATACCCGCAGCAGCAATACGAAAACCAAGTGCATTGGTGACACCTAGCGTAGGAGGCCAAAGTTTTCCAAGTTTCCATTTTTTCACGCGCAGTGGAATGCTGATTATTCGAAGCATAATATTGATGAGCGAGTCCGTGCGGCAGAGCAATGGATTCGTAAAGCATATCTGTGATTATTCCTTCTAAAAACAATTGAAGCACACAAATAATGAATCTATGTTACTGTAATGATGATTATGTAATTGTGTAAACGATGTGTTATTAAACGCTGTTTGAAAATTGAAGGCGTATGACGCGTACCGCGCTCGATGTGTGCGAAACCCGTCGAAAATGTTACCTATGAAACTATTTATTGAGCATTACTCTCGAACGTAACGTATCTAATTCGTAATAGTTCTCACCAACCCTCTTACCTCTGTAATTCTCTGCCAATTTTCGACGAGGCAACGTCTGTAGCACATTGACACGAAGCAGCAGATCTTTTATGGAGACAATTTAATAAAATTGACACACAAAATGATAAAAAGATTAACGTTTTTTGAAATATCGGAAGACAACCAACCCAAAAAGAAACATTGTAACAACAATAAACATAAATTTAATAAATAACTCTACCATTAATAGAAACAAGTATTATAGAACCAATTGAAAAAGAAAAAGCAAGCCGAATGAATAAATTATGATTCGACTGTAAAATTGCTGTTTTATTTCGATTGCGCCGAGTCAAGGATGTACATTGATCATGAATCATTTACCATTGTGTGCAGGTCGCACGTAAATGGACGATTAAACAAAGGTGTTTATTGCTCGATGTAAGCATGTGCAAACAACGCAGACGGTCGTGTAACATGAACGTACAAATTTCCTCGACAATCCATGCACTAGGATTGTATGTATTTTTATCACAGTCGTTACGACGGACTGCAAACAAAAACTCCGACAAACCGACGACGTAAATCCGCTTTTTATTGCTTGAGCAATGCCTGGCATGCATGAGAGTAGTGATTGGATGTCACGCGCTGTGAAATTAACGCGTTCGCAAGTCAATAAAATACGCACCGAATCAATACATAACAGTGATGATGCGTAGGGATCACAAAAACAAGTCGGCCTGAATGTGCTCCGAAATCTCGTTTATCACAATACTGTTTCACGTATATGTAATTGCATCACACGTTTACAAAGAGACAAATAACGTATGTAATAAGAGTAATCACGCAAAAATACTGCAAGAGTTATAAAGCAACGTAGTGTTTTCCATTTTTGATTAGTGTAGTACTATCAAAAGAAGAACAACGAATCAGTTTATGCTGATCCGCAATTGACGGTACCCACAATACAGGTATGTGGGTTTCGTTTAGTAAACGCAGTTTACAATAGGTCTAGATGTGTGACTAGCTAGTTGGTGGCGAACGCACAATCAACTCGCGAATAGGCGCACGCCTAGGCGAGGCAATCGCGTTCGTTCGCCATCAACTCCTTCTCGACGGGGCCGCTGCCGATGATTTTGCGATTCTTCGTGTAGGGGATGATGCCGATGAGAATGCCCGAGACGACGATCCAGAGGCCGGCCTGGTAGAACGACTGCGCCCAGGTTTGCGTCAGATCGAAGAGCAGGCCACCGATGGGCGGGCCGAGGAG
>JAODGA020057047.1:0-10242 GCA_027574885.2 Drusilla canaliculata
ATTTAATGAAGTGTATTATTATTAAATGTGTTAATTCAATAAATAAACGTAATAATTTTACAAAGATTATTTCATTTTCAAAGTAATCAAATTTGATAACATTAGTTGAAATTTTTTTCTTTTTGAAAACGACCGATCGAAACTTTCAATTACAGTCGTTTTGGACGTTTTTTTTGGTGTATATTTTAAACACGTGCTTGTATAATTATTTGTTCTTTGTGTATGCATTTGCGTATGTGCGTGCGCGTGCGGATGCCTAATTTATGCGTCAGTATGAACTTGATGCCAAGGGGTTTTGGAAAACCATGAGTACCAAACAAGGGCCACGAGCTTGTACACTCATGTCAAGTGAGCGCAGGTGTCATTAAAGTAGGGATCATTTATTCGACTTACCTCCTGACTCCTCGTTTAATACTAATAACAAAGCCCTTCTTTGAAATTACGCTTAAATTATGCAGTCTTCAAGTGCACGCTATAAAAAGTTGAGCACGTGTGCACTGCATAATTAATTATTTGGTATACTTCCTAAGTTTTAGTTAAATTATACTGATTTTAATTATTTATGTTAAGAGAAGAAAAGTAGTAGTATTAATTAAAACGTTATTGTTTTAATAACGGTTGGATCAATTTTCAAGATATTTTTGTTTTCACAGGAAATATTAAAGAAAAATATATCACTCATATAAGTAAATTTTAAAGATGTATACTATTGCTTAAAACATACTAAATTATGTCCAATTGTTACAGGTATCCTTTCAACGATTCGGAGCACGCCAGCCTCTTTGCGAAGATTTCGCGCGGCCATTTCGTTATCCCCGAATGCCTATCAACACGCGCGCGATGCCTAATCCGTGCTCTGCTTCGGAAAACACCTTCGGAGCGCATCACTTCCGAGGACATCTTCTACCATCCGTGGCTGGCGCGCGAAGACCGCGATTACCAATCCCGCAGCAGCGATCAACTCGTCCCCGAGTGCAGCCTCTACGATGACGATTTGTAGATCTGCACAACAGCAGCGCCACCTATTGGTCTATGCAAAATTACCTGCAAGGCCACGCGAACAAATCTCAAATGTTCAATAATGTGATTCCTAAACGTAGGCTAAGTTCATCCCGCGCAGTGTGAGGGGTGCCAAACCGTGCAACAAGAAATGTAACAAGTGCAAAAACTTTAAAACTTTTTTTAAAAACCAACCTATTATTTTCAACGCCAACGATGCGCCAAACAAGCAAACGGAGCTGTGTTTTAATATTACTATTAAACCGACGATTAATAGTCAATCATGTGAAATATTATGTGTTGATGGGTACAAAATTTGTGGAGATTAACACCACTCCGCCAATTGGTGGCTACATTTTAAAGGAGCACAATTATGCAACTAAGCAAACACATACACAACAATTTGAAGTTATTTTTAATTTGTTTCGGTTTCCCATGTGCGTTTGTTGATCGAACGCAACGATTTTTGGTTACACAAATGTAAAAGTCGGTGGCAATTGTTTTTGTTAATAATGTTTTCACATTACACCGATTCGGATAAACGCATCACTATACAGCAATGAGGATACATTGATTTTAGGGCCGTTTGTGCGTATTGTATTTTTTAAACACGTGTTAGGAAATTATTTATTTGTTTAATTTTAGCGTTTTTGGGGTGTGTTCCTCTGGCGTTGCACAGCTCCATCTGCGATTGATTAGCCGTGGAGCGCTGGGGGAATGGGCAACCAAACAAACAGAAGACTGATGCTAATTTGTTTTTAACGCTACGATATCTTTAGAGAAACAACAACTCTTCGAACTTTTTTTCTCTTCTTAGCTCCCGTGTGTGTTCGTTTGTGCGAAATGTCTGTAATTTTGTTTCTCACTTTTGGCAATATGATTAGATGCAATTTATTTTATTTTAAACCACTGAAGAAAACAGCAATTTTTAAAATTAGTAAAACGTAGAATGTTCTAAGAAAGACACATCTCTGGAATGATGTATATTTGAATGTAAATAGTTTCCTATCAATCGAAATTTTCGTTGGTTTATGATTAGGTGTTTATTATTTGATCATGTCTTTGATATTTTTCCTTTTATAATTAACTCTTTTAATTTCATTAAACCTGCTCTGATTATCATGTGATTATGTGGTTATCAATTTATGGTCAAATTATGATTGATTGTTTGAAGAGTTGAAGGGGGAAATAAGGATGATCTCGATGTTTTTTATTTCCCAGATTGATTTGCCACTGTTTATTTTTTCGGAAATTTGCTTTTACACACACTGAAGCGCAATCTGTATCTTTATGTACATTACTTCCCTGTAAATAGCTTCTCGCATTTTGTGCATATATTATACCTTTGTAATTAAGCGTTATCGGGCGCGTGCCACAGGTTGTAGAGGTGCGTGCTTTTTTTTGGCAAAGAAATACAAGATAATAAGAAAAGAATAATTGTTATTACAAAAAGAGAAAATAAAAAAGGAAACAAAATGAAGACATAATGATTAAAACACATTTATTAGTTTTATTTATTGTTTACATTTTTATGTGTTTTTACAGGTATTTTCAGCTGTTTATAATATTTTTTTCACATACCTCGCCCGAAACTGATGTATAACTGACCTACTTTGTTTAACTAGTAAGTTAAGCAGTAAGCATTCAAAACGAGACAAAATAAACAATTATCTTCACAAGTGAGAATGAACAACACAGCCTTCTGGTTGGTCGAATTTCTACGATTCTCTACAAACTTCAATTTGTATTGTCCATGCTTTCTGTAAGTAGAATAATATTGTGAAATTTTAAATAAATTATAATACTCTTTTAAATGGGGGTGACTAAAAACATTTTTCATTTACTGCAGTTATAACTCGATTACAAGTTCAACCGATTGATTTTCTTTCTACAAATTTAGTATATTTTTTATTATTCAACGACTTTCAATTTTCGATAAAATTTTATACTTTTTACTTCAAAATTGTGCTAATTTTTATTTCTTTACAATCATGTCTTTTCTTTACATGTTTTCTTACATTGTATTGTAGACAATATTTCTTTTAATCAGCTCTGAAATATTTTTATTCTTGCTTTGAGAGGACACCACAATCACTGAATTAATGAAAAATAATATTGGAGAATAACATAATTGACGGTCCCACAGGACCGTAGAAATAAAGCATATATATGATTGTTTTGGCAGGTACCGGTACGTATATAATCAACACGTTTTGCAAACAAAAGTACTCTTGAATAACAAGGAGTTAAATAGTTCGGATTCTAAGTTATCTATGTATATTTCTGCCAGTGATTAAGAAATATTAGATCCCGTTATATTAAGATGGAAATTGAAAAAAAAAACTAACTGATAAATCGCTGAAATTAATAGAAAGCTACAATTTTGTATGAACAAAATATTGAAATCGGTTGCCATGTTGGCAACTTGGCAACAGATACACTAACTTATACTCAATGATACGTGTTGACATTCTTTTGTTTTCGATGATTGAGTTCTGTTTGACGTGGGTGTTTAACACTGTCTTAATTGGATGTTTGCGAGCGACAAATCAAAAACATTGAGAAATTTATAATTAATCATACGGTACATATGTCTGGTTATTTGGATGTTATTGTTATGTTGAATGGCATTGACCCTTGTTTCTAAACCCCTATTATGTTGAAAATATATTTTTGAATATAATAACATTATATGCAACTAACAATACTTTATTTGGCCTTATCATTGTTTTAAACTTGAAAATTTACAAAAGTTTCGTACAAGTGATGTGTTTAGTGTTTTCGTGTTCTTTAACTTCTGTTGATAGCTGTGTACAGTAATAAAGTGTACTTTGTTTATTGTGCAATTTATTTTCAAACAACGCGCAGGTCTCTTGGAGATGTGAAACAGTTACGCAAACGGTAACCAGAAATGCAGATGGCGGTAAGTAGTGAGCTGCTGTTGGAAGTTGGACATGCTTAGTAATCGATTACTGTGGTTTCAGGGGAAGCGCTTTGCGCTAATTGGCGTCTGTTGGTAGGTGTTGGCTGTGTTTGTGTCCGTACTGCGGAAATTCTGATGGCGCGTAGCAGGAATTATGCCTTATTTGACATTTCATAATTCTGCATCATTAACACATGACTGGCGTGGAGTAGCATGTGCAATTATAATGCAAAGTGTTTGCCTTTCCAATGTAGCTGTCGCATTCTAGAAGGTAGGAAATGTGATTAAATATTGCGCAATTTATATATTTTTATTCCGTTGCATTTATTTTTATATCCTAAATGTACAATGTTTGAAAAATTACAAGAAAAAGGAAAAATATGAGTTAACTATGAATTGATAGTAGCAACAAATCATGATTCTAATTTTATTTTAGTTGTGAGTGGTAATTGTTTTATTTATTAGTACTTACAACCGGGCAGAGCGAGAGCGTCTGTAACACCTATTATAGATCAAGAACGAGTAAATCAATTCTTATGATTATTTTTTATTTTAATTTTTGTAATTTGCATAAAACATTTATTTATTTTTATATGTCGTTACGAAGTTTGACGGGATAAGTAATTTAAAACATTTTTGTTTATTGGCTCTGGATTGGTAATAGTTGGTAATTAAGAGAGTTAGTATTACGTTATACTCTTTCAGAACATAATTCACATTAAGTTTCTGCTAAATTTATTAAGTAATTGTAACCTCATCTCTACTTCTACAACTTCTAACTTTAGTTAAAGTTAATAACTTAATTCAAGCCAGGTTAACCTTATCAAATCCAATCAAATTCAAATATATTAATGTAGATACTCATCTGCTTAGTTGCCTAGACTGGATCTTACTATAACTTAATTCAATTTAATTCAAATTAATTTCTAATTCTTTACTTCTTTACTGCAAATTTAATTTAATTTTAATTTTAATTAATTTTAGACTAATTCATTTCTAACTTAATTATTATGAACCAAACACAGTTTTGAAATAAAGTAACTTAATCCAACCTAAGCAAACGTGCGCAACATACAAAGCATGATTTAAAATGTCGTAATTTTTCACATACAAAATAATATAAAATAAATAATTACAAATCCTACACCCGAAAGGGTAGAAGGAAATTGATTATATATATATATATATATATATATATATATATATATATATATAATTACAATTTAATGTAAAGTACATCACAATAATTGGTGTTCTAAATAAATATATAAAAAAATTTTACAGCTTTAAAACATGACAATTATGTTCATAAATTAGGGAATCTAGCGCGTAAAGTGCAAAGTACG
Organism: Drusilla canaliculata; assembly: GCA_027574885.2. Classification (NCBI taxonomy): domain Eukaryota; kingdom Metazoa; phylum Arthropoda; class Insecta; order Coleoptera; family Staphylinidae; genus Drusilla; species Drusilla canaliculata. The sequence goes on from JAODGA020057047.1 coordinate 5,269, forward strand.
TGTTATTGCCGGGTTGTTAGCGTGATTTACAGCCGCCATATAAAAAAAATACAGAAACGTGCGGAATAGCGGCCTGATATCCATTATTCTCGACGCACTTGCCGTGTTTGCCGTGTGCACCCGAGCGCGAAATTCAATCGGCGAGATGTCGGCATGGCATTCAAAAACGCGCAAGTGCGGCAAGTTTCATTCATTTTTTCGACGTGCTTTAATTCGCTCTTTGACATTGCCATTGAACATATCGATGAAATGCCAACGCTTAAAAACGTTGCAAAAAGTAATAAGTACAAAAGCAATGAATGCTTGAGTAACATGGCTTGATTTTTTCTCTTATCAAATTGAATGATGCAACATTGGTTAAGTTTTGTAACTTTTAGGTAATATGTGTTAAGCGTACATTTTCCAATAGTTCAACGTTCTAGTGAGTGGTTCGTGCCACTCACTTATCCGTTGATTGTCAGCTGACTTTGTCGGCTGGTGAGTATCATAGTTTAATTACAATGAACCATTGTTAGATCGTGCAACTATGCGCAATTTTGCTTCCTTGTCGATGACGTTTGTCTATTCTCGAAAATGTTACACAGCAATAGTAGATATTTGTGATATACAAGTGATATAAGATATTGTTGTAAAATTTATTACTTTTTGTTGTGAAACTAGCTGTTCCGGCAAACTTTGTACCGCCCCAGAAAAGAAATAAATATTATAGTACAAATAAATGAGCTTTGTTCAAGTGCTTTAGTTTAATTTATTTTGTAATACCTATATATGGTAAACACTTCGTTTTTAGTATGTAAAAATATGTTCTTTATGAAAAATTTAGTTCTTTATGAAAAATGTAGTTCTTTAGTATTTGTTTTACTAATAGCTAGTTTTACAAGCTGGTACATTATATATATACAAATTATCGAAAATTTAGTGAAACCAATTCCAACAAAAGAATAATTAAAAGTTGTTTACCAGTTCTTGAATTATGATAGCTTTGCCGCTTTTGCTCCTGCTGGTTCTACTAATTAAATTCACTAATTATTTCAATTATTAAAATTTTTATTTTTGCTATTTTGAAGTTCTATTTTTAATTTTTAATTTCAACTTTAAAGTTTATTAATAACGCGCAAACGCACAACAACCTTATACTATTGATAAATTATGCCATTGCACTGTTCTCAATTTTGTTTCTTATTGAAATTTGTAATGTACAAAAGATAGAGATCTTTTAAGGAAACAACATTGCAATGAGATTGAAAGCCCTATCCTTAATCCCTGAACTTCTATAAAATAATTACTATTTACTCCTGTCATCACACCACCTTCTTTTTTAAATTTCCATATAGTAACATTTTAAGTTGTGAAATTAGATACGTTTTTGCTTTTTTTTTTCTTCCATGAGTCCTACGGTCCTGATAAGCGGTCAAATATGCAAACAACCAAACATTTTTATATATATAGTGATAGAGTACAAGCCTGCGCAATGCGCAGTTTCACTTTGAATTTGGATTTTGCAGTTTGACTTTTAACTTTGACGTTTATTAATGACATATAAACACATCCCAACTTTTTACTATTGATAAATTATACCAGTGCACAGATCACAATTTTAATATTTTAAAAATTTGATATACACAGAAGATAGATAACTCATAATGAAACAACATTGCAATGAGATGTAAAGCCCTATCTCTGATCCCTGACTTTCTATAAGACAAATACTAATTACTGCTACCACCACAGCACGTTCTTGGAAGGTTTTTACATTTTTTCAAGATATCGGCAAAACTCGTAAGGCCTAAAAAAAAAAAATTCTTAAGACAAATTATTCTACCCTGATAGAAACCTAACTCAACAAAAAGGATAAAAAAGTGAGTCTACTTGTCTATAAGTGAAGCTGACTCTGCAAACTTTCTACCACCTCACAAAAACGTATAATATTTAACGCAACGAATCCGGTAAAGATTTACTATGAACTGAAAAAGTAACTTAAAAAACGGAACAAAGCACAAATGTATACTGGCTGAGTTCACTTCACCTCGGCCAGTGTATCTTTTAGGGTTTGTCTGTTTCTTTTAGTTTGTGTTTACTTTAAAAAAATGTAACTCTATTGTCATTGTCATTGGTAGACTTGTTGTACACATACAGATATTTAGTTGGTAAAGATTAAACACAACGTTTTGTTGTTTAACGCTTTCAGTATAATTACTCGGTTTTACCTTGTTTATAATTTTTGATGGCCACTAGTGAATTCAAGAAGATGCTTGTTTATTGATTTTTTAGATTATACTTTTGGCGATTTAAGCAAGAAAAGTTGTACTACAAAATTAGATAGTATATAAATTATATGAACATATATAATCTACAATTCTAACAAAAATCATAAATATAGTTCTATCAGTTTATGATTTAAGATAAGCTTATAGACCCAACTTTCTTATTAGTATAGTTCTCTGGCTGTGCTCGCTTAATTGTACTTGTAAATTCCCTTTACTATAATGTACCAAAAAAAATTACAATTATAGTTTGTAATACGCAAACTTTTAAAAATACAATTAATCCTATTTAAAATTTTTCTTCAACCCATTCTCTAACACACAAATTAATCTCCAAATTGGTGTACTCATTCTAAAGTGAGCTTTATATACATTTTTAGAAATTCCTTATTATAGATAAGGTAAGGTTGCATAAATCGTACTTTTAAGAAAAAAATTTTATTAAAACTTGTGTTAATATTGTTGTTATGTATTAAAACAAAATTAAAAAATCTCTAGGCTTTCACTTAAAATAAACTAGTAGTTTCCAGTTTTACATTTTTAACTATTACTTAATAAAATAAACTAAATCTTCAAACAGTTACATTGGTACAAAAAAAGCAACCGGTTTCTTAAGTCGTACCACCTAAAAGCTAAGTCGTACTTTTCAAATTTCAAATTCAATTCAGCAACAATAACAATTAAAACGTATTTTTATTACACATAACACATAGGTATTTCTTTAGTACAAATATCAAATAGATTTTTTTGTTATTTTGTTAAATCTAGCACATCCAAAGCGTAGCAGCGCTCAGGCCCCTTAACTCTGAGCATAACATGCAAAATTTTTTGCAATTTTTAATATTTTCTAAATTCAAATACCTACGTATTTGCTGTAAATGACTATTAAACAAAATGTCGTTTGATATAGGTTGTCTTTTATGCATATGCATGAATGGCATGGGTACGACTTAGGAAAGTAAAATTAAGTTTAAAAGTAAACATAACCTAACATTGAATAAAATTAATACAATTTTGTTTTGATCAAAAGATGATGTAAATTCTACTGAATATATATTTAATAAAAAATAATTTAAATTTATCAATAACTTACTTGCATGATTAACTAGCAAACATATGCAGAAAATTATAAAACAATTGAAATAAACCTACTTGATGACAGGATTTATAATAATGCCTATTTATAGTGTTGATGATACGTTGATGTCGTGGGTTGTTTAAAATTTAAGTGGTACGACTTAAGCACTTGCAAGACTAGAGCAATTTCTGTCGTATATTATTGTATATTGAAGCACATATTAAGAGAATGTTTTTCAATAGCGGTAGTAACAATTTTGTGAGTCTCCAACTTTCCTCGAAAGTTAAACTTGAATGCTTTTTGTCATTAAACTAAATACCCTATTTTGCACCTCTTTTCTTAATGCGCTCAAAAGAAGGGCGCTGCCTTCATGGAGAGGTGGCGGTTCGCGCGGCGGTGGCGTCGACTTTACCGGCTCTACACCATCCTTGTCTTTTCAATAATGTGCAATTTGTCACATAATATTCGTCTGATGTCGCACACTACCGCGCTATTGTGCGCGCACCCCTTTTTGCCACCGTTTTCCACCACTGTCGCCCCCGAAACCCAAAATATCATTTGCGTCTGCCGGCGCGCCCGAGTAATATGCTGAAGGAGCTTAATCCTTCTTGAAAACGCTCCGTTCTAATCCCGCTTAAAAGCTCTTTTGTATTGTTTTAACCCTTTTGTTTCGAACAAGGAGGATAACCTTTTCGAAGGAGCGGCGCCGTGCAGAAACTGAATTGCTCCAAATGACATTTATTCTCAATATGTTATTATGACAAAGCACGGTGAGCAAGTGTCACGATGACAGTCGTAAATATTTTTGGACGCGCCATGAATGGAACGGGGGTGCGAGGGGGTGGCACTTTGATTAGTGTTGCATTCTTATCTTTTTTTTGTGGCAACAAGTGTTACATTCTTATGGGAGAAATAAAATTCTTTATTGGAACGTGAGCGAACTTCGTATTTAAATTATTTTCCGAAGCCGTCGCGTCGCGTCATTTACCCTCCGAGTGGCATCTCGCATGAGCACGCCTGGCAGCACTTAACTCCTTTCATTGTTTTCAGACACACACACTTGACGCCTTGCTATGCGCCACTCTGAATCAATGACGTTAAGACAAGCAAGATTTGAATTTTAGAGAAGTAAGCACAGATTTCGTAGGAAACCAACCACCGGGGTTTTAATTCAAAAATGTGGAATTCCATATTTAATAGTTTTGGCTAGTTATGTCTTGGAAAAAAGTGTTTTACTGTATTGATTACGCCTTGTTGATTGAAACTTGATTAAATCGACTTGGCAATGTGTACGTGTGAGAGGCGGTAATAAGTTAGCCATCGAATGAGGCCGCGCGGTGGCGGCGGTACCGGTGGCGGTTTGAGGCGAGTCATTTCGCGTCGCAGCGGTGGCGGTGGCGGTGGCAGTGGTGGGCGCGCACACACCGCCGCGGTGGAGAGGACAGCCCGATGAATGTTTGCGTGCAGGTTGGTCTCCTTGCGGGCCGCCGCCGTTGCCGTGGCCGCTGCCGTGCCACCGCCACCGCTACGGCGGCGGGCGAGAGCGAGAGCGCGCGAGAAAAGAAATCACGACCGCGCGACCGTGCCCGACGCGAAGACGCGGTCGCACGAGCGTCGGCGGTGGCGGCTACG
>JAODGA020057079.1:0-10856 GCA_027574885.2 Drusilla canaliculata
AGAATGGGGGGATGTCTTCAATGATGGCGGTAGCGGTTGCATGCGGTTACGCGTAAATCTATCGTCGAACGTTTATGGCTGGTCGCTTTTTTTTGGTGTCGGGGTGGTTTCTAAAGGAGAGGCAGGAGCGGTTGTGTTCAAGGGGCGGCAATAGCGTCAGCGCACGTTTACGAGCTTTTAATTTTTATGTTACAACCAAGCCGATATTCTAGCTTGCGCCAAACCACCTTGCATCAAGCCAGTGTGCGCCTAGTGGCACTTAAAAAATCCTGCGCGCATAAGCGCAAGTTATTTCAATTACGAGCCCGTGACGCCATTCTATTTTATGACGTCACGCCGGCATTCAATAGCACGCCCCGCCATGACACGTGCCGCGGCGCATTTTCGCCATTCCTGGGCGCATATTAATTTTTCCTTGCGTTTGCCACCACCACCAACACCGCGGCGGTGGTGGCGGCGGCGGCGGCGTGCTGTTAATGCATGCCCCCGCTCGGAGGCACACACTTCAAGCCACTCAGCTCGGCCTTGCGCCGCCAATATGTAGCAAATTTTAATAACCCTCGAGAAGACCGTAAACGTTTTTATACGTCATATTCCAGCGCCTGGCATTTATGAGCGCAACACTGCGCGAGAGCGGAAGAGGGCAAAACAACACAACAAGTTAAACACAATAATTACACTTTGTTTTATGTACGCACTTAACTTGGCGGCGGCCGAGGAAGGAAAGTTTTCGCGTATAAAAAGACGTGCAATTCCCGTGATGATTTCCCAACTTTATTAAGTGTGCACGGTTGGACTTGTTAAAGAAATACAATTGAAATACTATTTGAAATAAATATAACTGTTTAAACAGCTGACGTACATTTTACCTTCGGCATCAAACATAAATTCTTCAGAAGTCGACAATACAAAGGTATTTTTGTTTATATAATTCAAAATGCAATATTTTACTTGCTTTGTTAGGTTCTTTTATAGTCACTGTATACCGTGTTGTTGTTTTAGGACCGAACATAGAGGAACATACATGTATAAAGATGCCTATGTTCGCAGGTAAAAGACACAAGTCAAACAAAATTTTGTTTTTTACATGTAATTTTGCATGAATAAGAACTTTGTAAGAATTTTATATCAATTATGTAATTTCAAATCCAAAAAAAGAACATTTTTGAAGCAGATTTGGACCCATCCATAGGAAAGTTTGATCTCCAAACTTACCTTTTAATGATTTCTTTCTTTCTACTCTAAACATATTTGAAGTAAATTCATCTTTTTCTATATTGGATGTGTCTGTCATTTATTGCTCTAGGTGACGATAAGACGTCACAATTGTGATTTGTACGCAATGTGCTTATTAATCTGAATCTGCTTATACTTCATATTTTCTGAAACCAATTAATAGCTTGTATACATAGTTACTGATTCCACCAAGTGGCTATTGAGATATTGTCCTACTAGTAGAATAGTTTGATTAGCTTTTCATAGGGCCGACTAGGTTTGGGTGGGAAGGCCAAGTTAGAGTAAATCAGTTTAATTTCATTAGAATCTCTTAAACTCGATTAGGTTGGAATAGATTTGAATTGGTCTTTACTCATTTGCCAATTGCTCTTACCAAGAGATAGTTTAGACATTATGTGGTTATTAGTAGAGTAGGTGTCTTAGGTTCAGGTAAAGACGATTAGGTTCTAATTTAGTCTAAGTTAGTTCAGTTTGAGTATGGTTAGTTATGCGGAACATTTAGGTTTGTTTAGAATGAAGTAAAGTTGACTTGTTTTGAACAACCTGGATATGAAACGGTCTATGCTATGCACACAGTCAACAGCTTATCTATATATTTATATCGAAAAAACATATTTGTTCCAAATTTATTAATCTGGATCTGCTTGTTGTTTATTTTTCTGAAATCAATTAGTCACTTATATACATAGTTATTGATTCCCCCAAGTGGCAATTGAGATATTGTCTACTCTACTAGTAGAGTAGATTGGTTAGCTTCTGATAGGGCCGACTAGGTTTGGGTAGGAAAGCCAAGTTAGAGTAAATCCATTTAATTTCATTAGAATCTCGTAAATTCGATTAGGTTAGAATAGATTTGAATGGGTTTTTCCTCATTTACAAATTGCTCCTACCAAGAGATAATTTAGACATTGTGTGGTTATTAGTAGAGAAGGTATCTTAGGTTCAGGTAAAGACGATTTGGTTCTAATAAAGTTAGTTTAGTTTGAGTAGGGTTAGTTATGTGTAACATTGAGGTATATCTGGAATAAAGTAAAGTTAACCTGATTTGAACGAGCTTAATTTCTATGCAATGTGCTTGCTTGGTACTCTACCAATAATACATCATTTGACATGTAAGTTCGCCTATGTTCGGACTTTTTTTGTTCTCGGTGGCACAGATGTGTTCAGCATGATATCAAAAACTTTTGCGCGGATGTTTCTTTCGGGAATTTGTGCAGCGCCCCCTCAACAAACAGATGTGTGCCAGTGGGCTGCGCAGCAACGAATTGCAGAAGGACGTCAGGATAAGAATGGCTGAATTATGAATATTTCATAGAGCACCGGCAGATGTCTGCGATGATTGCGCAAGAAAACATCGCACGCGCGCGTCCCTCCCGCCGCCCCCCATCTTGCTCCTCGCGTGTACGCTCCCGTTTACATTGCGCTAACGGAAGATTAACAGACATGTCTGGACGCGGCGAAGAAGACGTGCGCGCGCGTGCACGTGGTTGCCCGGCAGACGGACAACGCTGAATCCGAATGCAACCCAAAAATGTCTAATAAGTGTTGCGAGGGGCCAGTTGGTGTTGGCCAGACAGCGATATAAAGAAGACGTGTCGAGATCTGCGCGTGCAGTTGCAGCGCCATCCATCGCACGAATAACATATCACCACGAGTATCCCGCGCAAGAGAGGACATGCCGCCGTCCGAGGAATTAAGATGTTGAATGTAAGTGAATCCATCTACGTGGATAAGACGCGACGCGGTGCATTACGCCTCGGTTATTTATGCGCTTTCCATCGTGCGAGGAAATCTTGGGAGACTCACCTGGGAAGATGACGGTCTCCTGCCGCATGGTATAGTTGGCTCTAGGTATGTTCAGCCAGCAGATGACGTCCGTTGGATGTGGGGGTGTTGGAATCGTTGCGGTTGCGGTGACGTCGAACAGTAGACCGTTTTGCTTGATCTCGATCTGCGTGTCGTTCATTTCTCTGTAATCAGTAAATAGTTTGTTTAAATGAGTACTGATGCCACTAACTGACTGTCAAGACATTGTCTTGCTACTAGTAAAGTTAGCTTATCTTCGGGTAGAGCCAATTAGGTTTAGGAAGGAACGATCAAGTTGGAATATATCTAGAATGAAGTAGAGTTGACTTGATTTGAAAGAGCTTGATATGGAACACTCAGTAAACAGGTCATCTACATATTGGTAACGCAGAAGCATATTTGTCGTAAAATTATTAATCTGGATCTGCTTGTTGTTCATCTTTCTAAAATCAATTAATAGCTTGTACACACAGTTACTGATTCCACCAAGTGTCTATCGAGACATTACCTCACTACTAGTAGAGTAGATAGGACCGACTAGGTTTGGGTAGGAACGCCAAGTTGGAGTAAATTAGTTTAATTCGATTAGAATCTCTTAAACTCAATTAGTTTGGAATAGATTTGAATGGGTCTTCACTCATTTACAAATTGCTCCTACCAAGAGATAATTTAGACATTGTGTGGCTATTAGTAGAGTAGGTATCTTAGGTTCAAGTAAAGACAATTTGGTCCTAATAAGGTTAGTTTAGTTTGAGTAGGGTTGGCTATGTGGAACATTTAGGATTGTTTAGAATGAAGCAGAGAAGACTTGGTTTAAACAAGGTTGATATGGAACGGTTTATGCACTTAGTAAACAGCACATCTGCATATTGATAACGCAAAAACATGTTTGTCTTAAAATTATTATTCTGAATCTGCTTGTTGTTCATCTTTCTGAAATCAGTTAATAGCTCGTTTACGTAGTTACTGATTCCAGCAAGTGACTATTGAGGCATTAGCTTCTAGTAGAGCCGACTAGGTTTGGGTAGGAACGTCAAGTTAGAGTAAATCAGTTTAATTCGACCAGAATCTCTTAACCTCGATTAGGTTGGAATAGATTTGAATGGATCTTCACTCCTTTACATATTGCTCCTAACAAGGGATAATTTAGACATTGTGTGGCTATAAGTAGAGTAGGTATCTTAGGTTCAAGTAAAGACAATTAGGTCCTAATAAGGTTAGTTCAGTTTGAATAGGGTTAGTTATATGGTACATTTAGGTTTGTTTAGAATGAAGTAGAGTTGACTTGGTTTGAACGAGCTTGATATGGAACGATCTATGCTATGCACACAGTAAACAGCTCATCTACATATTGGCAACGCAAAAACATATTTATCCCAAAAACAAAGAGACACCAAATTATCGCCATGCTCACATATTTCAAGCGGGGGCGGTCTCCAGCGTGGGACACCGCTCCGGGGCCACAAAGCTGAACACCAGCCCGTGGCCCCGTACGAGCCACACCGCATCGCAATTGCGCTCCTTTATTATACTTTAATTATGTTACTATGAGTGTTGCCAGTCGGAGGGTGAAATTATTTCCAAATAAACGGTGCGCGCTTTGCATACATGAATACCGCGGAGCCGGGCGTCGTCTTAAACATTAATGTAAACTTTAACGATATAACAAAGTAGACGGGTAGCGTCGTCGTCGCCGTTTAAAACTACATTCAACGACATCATCCGGGTGGATTTAATTAAAATGTATGAATGGGATGCGGCGCAGCCCGTTACCACCCCACCTCATTGCTCCCGTTTTTAACCCCCTGCTCCCTCCCCTCCTCTTCCCACTAACCGGCTACACCACGCCGTGGTTGGGTGGAATTTGGGAGGGAAGAGTAAGTAATTAGTCGAATGTATTTTTAATATGTTCGTACTTGGCTTGCGGTTTGCCGAAAATTAACGAGAGCGCATTATGCGCGAACACGAATTAGGCGTTTATTTAAAACTTGTCGCGTCTAATTAGATTCAAATGCGAAATTAGGCAATGTGGGGTTAAGCCCAAATTTGCTTTTCAAATCCAGTATAAATATGTCTGAATATAATCACAGTTCTTATTAAAGCCTAGGAAGGATTGAGTTAGTATGATTTGGTTACGATCGGGTAAGTTCGGATGGTTTTGATTCAGGTCGGGTAGGTTCGGTTTGTTTCGGCTGGTTTCGTATAAGTTTGAATAGATGAGTAAACGGGTCTGCATATGCGTAAAAATAATTATGACTCTCGGAAAAGTCTAGGATTTATCGACGATGATAGTCAAATGTTCGCTAATCATTTTTCACCACCCCCAGCAAGCCGCCAACGCACACGCCGCGAATAAAGTGCAGTATCATAAACGTCAGGTCGTCGTCTTCGGCTTGATGAAGTATTAGTGGAGCGAAACTTCTTAACTGAAATTAAGTAAGCCCGAAAGTTTTTCTGCGTCTCCGGCTCCGGCGGCGGCGCGCATCCGCCAGCTATGCTGCTGCCGCCGCCGTCGCCGCTGCCGCCAACGTACGTAATGATTCTTAAGACAAAGTTTCGCCTGCGATTCCTCATAAAAACGATTATCTGGCCGGACTATTCTGGACAATAGGGGAGTTGAGATATATTAAGTCATTAGGAGCGATTTGGCTTTCCGACCCATCTCGAAACGTCCGTCCGGGGGTGGCGCGCCCGCCCCGCTTGGTTTGCCCGGTATCCGGCCGGCGGCGGTGGCGGCAGCGCGATGCGACGTGCTTCAATCGTTAATTGTGATAGATACAGTTTGCCGTCTCAGCTGTACACTTGCGGGCTCCGGTTCGCGAAAAGCGCTTTTTGTTTCCGTCGGATTGGAGTCGAACCACCCTCCACCCGCCGCCGCCGCCCCCCGTTTTCCCCCTTGGGGCCATGCGATCGAGGGAGTGGGTGCGCGTGCGGGATTTTTCCGCCGCCGAATCCACCACGTTCATTCCGCGCTAATAAATTCTTGCTAACTGTTCGAAAATAAAGCAAACTTTCCCCCTTCAAAAAATAGAGGAAAGGATTGAGACTAAATATATCATAAAATTTATAACGGCGCACGCGTTCATTCCCAAATGGAGAGCTTCCCGCCGCCCGCCCGCCGCACGCCGCCGCCACCGCCGGCACCGCCGCCATCGTACAGCTCTCTACGCGTGGTCGTATATAACGGAACCTCGCAGCGCGCCGGGATTTCTCCAAACCGACAAAGAAAACTCACAAATTACAGCGGAGCGAACTCATTTTCAGGATGGAAATAAAGCACACACGAACGTACACTGCTCTACAGTCTACAGTCCCACGGACTTGTGCGGCGAAAATATTGCGAAATTTTTCCCATTCAGGTACAATAATATTCGCTGTCTTGCATAACACAAAGTTGAAATTCGAATCCGGGCAATTTTTGCGCAGCGCCCATTCACCGCAACACAATAAGTTCGCGAATGAAATGCTCCGCACTAAATGGATATAGGCATTCGGGAAAATTGGAAAAAGTACGTTAGACTAGTAGTTTTGCTCTCGGCATGGTATTCCGCGCGCCGCGGAGCGAGACCAAGAAGGAAAAAATAGAGTCGTCGCATCCGAAGGCGCGGCGTAACTGAACACGTCGTCGCCGACTTAATTGTCGACAAAGAACGTGCCAAGTGTACATAAAACCATCGGCGACAGACTTCAAAGGCGCCACCGGCCCTCTTTCTTTCCGCTCGTTACAACTACATCGGGACGCCGCTATTTGATTAAACACAAAGTACGGAAAGAATTAAAGTTGAAAAGACAAATAGACCGGCAAATCGATCCATCTCGACGCAGCTCCGCAATCGTGCGTTGCGCACGCCCCCCTTGCCGCCTCTCTCTTTTTTTAATTAAATTTGTTTCAATTAATACAATTTAATTGAGTTACCTAATTGAGCTTTGGATCGAAATTTGTAATTTACCAATTGGGAGATCTTTAATTTATCGCGGAGGCTTTCAATCGCTGCGACAAGTGTAAGAAAGAAAAGTTTTGCTTGAGTGAATCACTCAAGGTAAGACGCCTTACAATGTTGCATTGATAAAAATTCAATTCTACACCTAAATTTCAAAGAATGTTTAAATGATGCGAAAAAGAGTTTCTTTAGAGTATTAAACTACAAAACTGTTTTTTGGGACGTTTAATAGAGACAGTTTATCATGTTCAATTTTTTAAACGCTGTTTTTGGAATACATATTGTTTCGTGCTAAAATAGCTTTAGCCAAAATGATTCACCATTTCTTTGTTTACATGTGGTAAAAAGATTGCATGTCATAAGCGCTTAGTTGATTAATAACCAGGGTTTGTTTGAAATATTTACTATTCGCACTTTTTTTCCTAAATGGAATGAAATAACTTAAATAAATTGTTTGCATTAAATTCTCCGTTTAATTCTGATTTTTCTAATGACTATTTTTTCATATTTTTGTGTAATAATAGAGTTATCCACTTTTTGGTATTGTGTTTTTTGGTAAAGAATAAAAATGATATATTTTCTCTTTACATTTATTTTGAAAAAGAGAAACTATAAAAATTAAAATATTATTAAAGATCAGTTAAAATTGAAAACCATTTTCTTATTGGAACTATTCTTGTAAAGTAATGGTTTCTTGCGTTTTAAAATAGAACTACTATTTTACTTCAATGTTGAACTAAACATATACAGCATAGAAACAAACTAAATAAGAACATGAAAGTAAATACTATTTTTTGTAAACATAGATATATATGACATATGATATATAAATTTCAACGTAAACATGTTGATAAGAACACGTTTTGAATTTACGTAATACAGAAAGAAACAAAGAGGCAAAGCCTGATATTACGTTATATCTCTTGATACTGTTAACTGTTGACACTTTGATATAGAGTAAAATAAACAGAGAAAGAAGCTATCAAAGCATGAAAAAATATTATTTTCGGCTAAACTATTAACATTACATTTATTTGGTATTTAGTTTTTGATTAAGAAAGAGACGCCGAGTCTGTTGACATATAGCACAGTTTTTCAAATCTCATAGTTTGCGCGCTAGAGTCATTCATAGTTTCCCAAAATTAAAAATTTGTCAAAATCACGACCTAGAAATTAGAGGTTTTCTGATAAACTATTATCAATTTAATCAATCGGTATTCACTCTTTGTTTAAGAAAGAGACGCTGCGTCCGCTGACATCTAGCACAGTTTTCCAAGTCTTATAGTTTGCCCGCTAGTCATTCAAAATTTCCCAAAATTGAAAAATTGTCAAAACACTACATGAAAAATTACGACATTTGGCTAAACTATTAACATTACAATAATTTGACGTTCACTTTCTGATTGACAAAAAGACGCCACGTCCGCTGACATCTAGCACAGTCCTCCTAGTATTATCTATACAAAGAAATCAGTCTATTAACATTATTTTCTGTCAGAACAGCTGATTGAAGAGATTTTTAACAATATTTAAGCAACGCTTCTATAAATTTTTCGCTGAATGCCTGAATTCCATCTCTGCTTCTCTTCCCTTGAGCGCCTTTGGCAATTCGCTTTATTATTGGCAAATGCAACCGAAAACGCAAAATATACGGTTTTGATGTGCTCCGGCAAGCGCACAACGCAAATAAAGCGCTTGCAAGTGCTTCCGATTTGCGCGCCCCCTTGTGAGCGAGGGTAGCGGGTCGGAGGGTGGATGGAAAAACACACGTCACACGCCACGCCGATAACAGCGTCACAGTCGATGGCATTTCATCGGCAAATAAAGAGGCAAGATGCGATATTATAACGTAATATATTTGTACAATACGCCGGCGGTATTCAATTGGAAAAAATAGCGCTGCATTGATAGCGGCGTGGCAGCGTCGCGCAAAATAAACAAGCGCTGGCGGCGGCAACGGCAACGGCGGCGGCCTGCTCTGTGTGTGTGTGTGTGATTCTGCATGCGCAAACGCAAACACGCAATTATCGTAACATAAAATTAAATTGCAATTTAAAAATCTCGACCGCGTCGGGATGTGCGATTGCACGCATGGCTGAATGCAAGTGGCCTACTTCAAACTGCGGCCAAACGGCCTACAGTTCGGATATGTCAACCCGATTTTCAGGTCAATTCCCTTCGATAGGCATCGCAACGAACATGGTGCACAATCACACAGACTCACAATGTCACCATTCATATCGTGCGACTCTGCGGCGACTGCATTACCACAAATTACACCTGGTTACCCGCTGAATATCCGAATATTGATCAACTGCAGTCAGGAGCAAAAAAACCGTCTTTGACTGATGAGGCGATTGGGCTATTGATTTTTAATTTGTCACCGCGCATATTTCATGTGCAATAACTGCATCCGTGTGGGTTTTCCCTGATAATTTAATCAACAAAGTAGTAATAAATTGCGCAACGTGATAAGATTTTATGCGGTGGAAAACGTTGTGGTTTCGCTGCGCTTGTTTTTTAACCGGCAATAAAAGCGCATTGTTGTTTGCTGCCATACACACGGCATTGATTTTTGTAAACGATTTTCTTTTGAAAACAGAATGGGAGGTGGACATGGGAGGCGAGCAGGAAAAAGTTAATCTACGGACGGACCAAATATATATATATATTTTTTACAATATTGCTGGCATAAAAGCTGACAAAATATAAAAATGGGAAAATAATGTCCGAGGGAAAAAAATAAGGAACTTATGTTTTATTTGGTATAGAAATGTTTTGATAAGCATTACTAAATTGCAGTAACGAACTGTGATTTGAACTAGCTCTCTTGAGATATAGTATAAGTTTCTATAAGTATCTGCTGCATGTCACTTAGAAAATATCAGTACAAATAGAGAATCGTGGAGACTTGACCAATCAAAACGCTGCTTTGTTTATTCTTACTAGCGAAGGTAATTTTTTTTAATTGTGTTTGGTTTATTGTCACTAGTTAAATTAGAAAAACTTTAAGAATATATTTAAACATGACCCTCTTGTGTGATCATAAAATCAGATTGTGAAATCTTTCCTCATGTATATGATCTGATATATGTGTAGAACAAGAAGGTTGTGAAATTTTGAACCACACTTTCATTTTGTACTCCAAAATATTCCTGTTATATTTGGAATTCTTGATGAATTGGCTTATGTTTAAAAGATTTGTTGGTGATACCAACGTGGAGTTTGATTTGGTTGATGACCACCATTCAATCTGATTCAATCTACAGAAGCATTACTAACAGTTGGCTTTTAGGATTGTGGTATCATAAATATGTTTGTCCCGATAAGAAATCCTAAAGTCAACTTTGAGATTGTTTTATTTATTAAGTTTTTATTTGTATCAGTTACTCTTGGAATCAAATTTGGGAACCTTTTTGATTGATTTTCGATCAGACAGGTAAACATGCCAGGGCTATCTTGATCTTTAAGGGTTGCTAACAAGATGTTACAAGCAACGAGTCATCTCTAATAACTAATCGTTTCTAAGCAACCAAAAGAATTGGTATCAAAAAGAACGCCACAGGATATAGTCTCAGATGGTTAACACACATCTTCTAAATATTCAAATTTATTTTAAGAAATAGTTTCCGAGATATTTACACTAAAAAAATTTGACTAAAAAAATTTGGTCGCGTGTGGCGTACGGTTAGGTTCGGTTAGGTTCGGATATCTCAAAAACCTACCAGTAACTATGTTTGAAACTTTCAGAATATGTTTTCAGATAGTTATCACACATCAGCTAAAAATTTGAATTTGTTCTAAGAAATAGTTTCCGAAATATTCACACTCAAAGTTTACTAAGAAATTTAGTTGCGTGTGGCGTATAGCATT
>JAODGA020057215.1:0-14187 GCA_027574885.2 Drusilla canaliculata
GGGTGAAAGCGGGCGGTGGCGGTGGAGCGCGCAGGCACTCCTTTCATCCGAGCGCTTCGGAAAAGCTTAAAACATTAGAACCCGCCCGTCGTCGGTAATACGATGTGTAACGCAATATACGCCAATGTGTAATCCGACGGCGGCGGCGGCGTAAAACTTTTCATTCGGTTTTATTCGACGATCGCGTCGGATTTGCGCGTTCACACTTTCGTCGCAGCCAGAGCAGCACGCCCCGCTGAGAGCCATTACGTCTTCATTTACGTTTTTGTCATCTTGTTATCTGGTGTTTGTTCCGTTTTACGTGCGCGCTGCACTCAGCGCTTCGTTTCTTGCGCGCGATGACGCTTCCCGGTTTTTATTTGTTCTTGTGGAGTTCGTGTTTTATGATTTAGTGCTCCGTGCGCTATTAGATTAGATTAGTTCGCGGGTTAATGAGGCGTAATCGACGCGCGACGCCATCGTGCTGCGACGGCGATAAACTCGTCCTTTTTGGGATGTTGTCGTTGGCGTGGTGTCTAGTCTCGTCGGTGCGTCGCCGGGAACAGCTTTTGCTGATCGTGACATGCGTAAGTGACTCTCGCGCACGAATTATTACAGCATGTAACTGAATGTGTTTCTCCAGATATAAATAAGACTTAGTAACTGTGCTTGTACGCCGTCATGCGCAAGCTACTTCAGTGCTGATAATATAAGACCGGTGAAAATCAAATCCCAACATACATAATTTACATAGAAAGCATCGTTGCCGTAGTAAGCAGAAGAATGTTTCTAATAGCTCCCAGACCGGTATCAAAATCATCCCAAAAACGTCTTTATAGGTAAAATTAATCATCAAGAACACAACCAAGGTAATACATAGATACCAAAACTGTAAAGTATCAGAAGTAGATTACTAACATTATATCATATTAAATTTTACTCAAGAAAATGTAAAAGCCTTATCTAAAAATCAAGTAGAAATAAACATTTCCTTAAACAAGTAAACAAGAAACAAGTAAAGAAATAAAGGACCCTATTTATATGTTAAGAAGTACTACAAAAACAAACCAGGAGCAAGTAGATAAATATTTGAGCAAAAATAAATAATGTAGAACGTAATGGGTAAAATATCGCAAGCAAAAATAGCAAAGTATTAGGAGCGGAGTAAGAGCAAGTAAGTGATAAGTATCAGGAGCAAAACCTAATACTTTTCCCTCGAAAATCTAAAAAAACAACATTAATCATTTTGCCAGGAACAAACAAGGAATGTCGTAAAAATCATAACACAAATATAACGTAAATACTGGAACCAAAAATAAATGAAGTAGAACATAGTTAAACTACGAACAGTAAAACAGAAATAAAGTATCAAAGTGAGTAAAGTATCAGGAGATTCTCAGCCAGGAACACTATATTAAACTTTTCCTCCAAAAAACACGAAAAACTGCAAGTTATACGCGGTTAATCAATGTGTATCTACTTTTAACTTCCCCGGCGAGCGAGTGGAAATGAAAAATTGAAAGAAAAATGTTTTCCGGCCATAAATCACCAGCAAGTAGCAAAAACCCCGCCGCCGAACGAGGAAGAACGCCAGCGCGCCGACGAAGAAGAAAAATCCCGCAAAACTTCAGCCAACTTCGCTGTCTGCGCGCGCCCCGAAAGAAAATTGATATAAAACTTTGCGCGCATGTGGGTGCGTGTGCGCTGATGCATGTCATAATATCCACGGCTATCAGGCGCAGCATAAATATCAAATCAAGAACGCTCAACTAGAGCCAGCGCCGCTGCTGCTGCACCGACTACACATCCCCTAATATGTACATTGGTTTCCCGTGAAATTAAATAAAGACACGCGATCGCATAACTTAAAACTTTGCTGGCAGCCGGGGCTAGTGGCGCACACACACACGCACACACACACACAGCATGTCCGCAGGATTCCAAGAAACGCTAGGCGAACACGCTAATATGATTTATTATTCGCTTGTTAAACATTCTGTGTACTCTGGGTAGCATGCATCGTTGGCCGGTTCTGTTTGCCGTTTTCCGCATCGTTTTCCTTCGCCACGTCAATTTTCCCGCACACAGCAAACACAGTCGCCCAGCCCACAGTCCCTCCCATGGCGCCACTGCAACACTATAATTGAATGCACTTATTTAATATCTACATTAGAATACTATCGTCTGATGCTGTTCAAATAGAGCTATCACGTTCTCGCTCAAACGCTTGCTTGCGCAGAAGTTCTCAAACAATGTGCAGACTCAAAATTTCAATCAAAGAGTAATAAATTTGCGAGCAATTCGCCGCCAAATTTCGAAACTCCCATCACAGGTATGCGCCACGTCCGCGAATCATGGGGTAGCTTCGCATCGATGGTATGCGCCGGTCTGGAACCAAGTCAAAGTGCACTGATTCCTTCGCCGTCGCGCATAACTTCGCAACGTGTTGCACTACTCCTAGGGGTGCAAAAAGGGCACCGTTTTTACGACGCCGTTAATGAATGGTTTAAATGTTTTTTTACGCTGAAACAAAAAGAGGAAACCGCAATATATGCAGGTCGTAAACGGCGACTGGATGTGCTAGCCATCGTAATAGATTTTATGAGCGGCTGTTAACATAACTACCATTAAATAAATACCCTCGCCACGGCTAATAACGCCATAAAACATTTTTATTGGTGCACGCATACACGTACGGAACACGCGCGCGCGCGAGCGGAGCCCTATACCATTTTTCTGCCATCCGCAGGCTGCACCCGGTTGGCGCGCGCGATTTCCATCCTTTGTCTCTCGTCCGCCGCGGCGCGTTTCGGCTTTTGTTTCGCGCTCCCGCAGCTGCATTTTCACCTCGCCCAACACTATTTCCAGCGCGTTAGTTATGTTACATCAGCGGACGCGCGAGCACGCTTCGCACAATAATAAACATCCCTTTTTGTCAGGTTTTTTTGCCTCCTCAGCGGGGCGGTACAAACAACGGAGCGAAGTGGAAAACAGCAAAACAAACTTTTTTCCATTCTGCTGCGTATGCTCGAAAATGGCCCGCGAAAAAAGTTGCCGTACGGCGTGCAAAAGACGAAAAAAACTGCGGCCAACATACACACGCAGCCACACACCGGTTGTGAGCGCAAAAAAAAAGAAAAAAAAAGTTCAGTCTTTTGTGTTCGGATGCCCGGACGAAACGCATCACAACCGTAATAAAATGGACATGACCATTTTTTTTTTCTCTCGCTGCCGCTGCCACGCGTGCGCGCGAACCGCGGTCTCTTAGGCTATTTTGTTCAGATGTTGCTGAATTTCAGCTCGTTTATCAAACGCACCGCCATATGTCCAGCTGTTTCACAAGCGAATGAAAACAGCAAAAAAGCGCCTAAAGTGCACGCGACGAAATAAATCTCTTGTTTCCCTTTTGTTTTTTTGACGTGTTAACATATTAACCGTAAGAAGAGAACATGCCTGATGAAAAAATTTGACAACCCTCAATGGAGTAACGGTATCTCAATGGTTTTCAAATTTAATACCAGACACCGCATAGAGTTCCCAATGATTTTAATAGTAATTGAATAACTTTTGTTTGCCATCCCTATTTTGGACACGTGTGAAAACTTAGTCCAGGTACCAACTTCAAACAGAATTGGTACAATGTTTGCGCGTCCAACATGTGTGCGCGTCAAGTCAAACACAAGCGCAATCCTGTTGTGGTCAGCAATGGTGGCAGCACAACGAGATGTAACCGAAATTCAGCGCCGCCGAAGAACAGGAATTACAGGAGCAAGCAGCGAGACAACGCGCTAGTTAGTTAGCTACAGTGGTGTACATTTACGAATGGATGCATGAAGGTATTTACTTACCAACGCAATTATCTAATTGAGTAGTTGCGCTCAAATGTGCTTGCTGAATTTGCTTGAATTACTCTGTTCCACGTCTGATTAGGAACGCATAACGCTGACATTATTCGTGCATGCATGAAGCCAAAATGAAAGTATGAAACGAGCAAGGCACATTCTCTTGACACACGCGATTGAGGTCTTCGCTTCTTCTCCGTACAAATGTTCATCGCATCGCAATGCATCACCACCGCCAATACAACATCCGAAGCGTTTGTTTAGAAAAGAAAAGAACTGTCAGTAATTCTGTGGGGAGGCACGCTGCAGCCCATCTGCATGTGCATATAACGCGCCACGTGTGCACGCCACCGAAGCTGCCCTTATATGCATAAGAGCAGCTATGTGTAAGGTGTCGCCGTTTGTTTGACTTGTAAATTGCACCGACGCGAGTTGCGAGGTCGCTTCAAGTGTGTTGGAAGAGTCGAATCACCTGTTTGCGTCCGCAGGTCCCCCAACACACACACACACAGGACTCTAACGAAAACGCTACCGCCGTCTACCGCAAGCCCCCACAAAGGACCTTTTGGCGCGCAAACACCTCATATGCACACACCGCCCACACGAAAGGTGATCATGATCAAACGTTAGATGCACAACAATTACTCAATGATACACATATTTAGTCAAAATCACACGCAGCAGGAGGGTTGCAAACGGTAGCTGCGCGATGCTGATTCGTGGTATACCTGTTGTTGCGGCGAAAGGCATGCGGTTTGCGTCGGCTGCGGTGGAGGCGCGCTGGGAGGAGGAGGAGGAGGCGGCGGCGGCGGTTGCGCGGCGCCGAGGTCATCGCTGGGCGACGTGAGCGGCGTCTCGACGGTCTCCTGTCGACCTTCCTTCTCCTGGGGGGCACTCTCATCCCTGCCCCCCTCCTGCAGCTTCACTATGATAGCTATCTTGGCGGCGGCGGCGGCGAAGTGTGATCAGGATTTTCAATCGCACCGATTCGTCGTCGGTGGCGGCATTATGCACCTGGCCATCAAAAACACAAGTCGTCCTACACCGCTCGGCGCTAGGTGGCGCGCTGCGCTGAGCTGCAATGTATTTGTACCATTCTCTGCATGCCTGTACCCCATCGCGCATGTACACTGTGATTCCGTGCGCGGACCGGGAATTAAACGCGCGGCTATTAATGTTAATTGCACAATTTTCGTTTTTATTGCGTCGACTCGGCATCGATGTAATTACGTATGCTCGAACGTTTTCCAAGTATCCCATCATTGCGTGTATCGCGTGTGTGTCTTATTAAATGCATCATGCGCTCCGCACGTTTACCACTCTCTCTCACACACACACAAACACACCTAATGTATCGTAACTAATAGTTTATCATTACATTACGTGTTATTAAGTGTTATTTAGTCGGAGCGATGCATTACGATAGCATTCAATTACCCGCGCGGCGGTGTTTTCATTTTCTACAACTCATTTAAATGTCGTATTATTATGTTTACGATAGCGTTCCGAGAAAGTCGCCAAATCGATTACGGGGACGGTGCGAGGTATGGGAATAACGAAACGGTACTAAGGGGAGGAGGGGAGGAGGGGAGGGGGGATAGATGGCGATAATTAATATTTCGCCGCGAACGCCAAGTTGTTTTCACTTGTCATGTCCGCCTAATTGACGGACTTGTAACTGTTAATTAAATACGCCTCGCCTCGGAAAAAGCGAAATAAAGTTGCATGACGCGACAGATGTACGCACGCGCGCGCACGCAGCCCGGCGCGCACTACACGGATGCACGCCACGTAATGAAATCATGCAATATTTATACAATTAAATCGAGAACGAGCGTAATGCGAGCGATTATCATTAATTCATGCGGCGCGCCGGGCCCGGGCGCTGGCAAACGCGGCGTAAATAATAAATACATCTATGAATGTAAACGCGCGCGGCGAGCGCGCGATGCGGCTAATTTCCGCCGCTACCCGCCAACCAACCGCGTTTTATCGCGTTACATTAGGGCGCAATGCCCAACGAGGTTTACTAATTCAAGCAAAAAAAAACAACATCGAATTCCATATCATCTATCTTTCTCTATGTTTTTGACGTTTATTCGACATTTGTGTGCGATGCGCATGCGCTAACAATACGCACACTCTGACGTCATGACAATTCCTAAAAATTAAAATAAAACTAAAACTATCCGAAATACCAACATTGTGTGAAAACATTCAGGTCGTAAACCAGTTGCTGCGTGCGTTACAAACGTATTTAATTACAAAGAGATTGTGCTAGGCATTAGAATGCAATTATGAGGCAATTTCTCCGTCTTCCGACCGACAGTATCTGCATCTGCATACATGAGCTATATTATAAATGCCTATTATTTCGCTGCGATAGCGTAATCAAGATACGCATGCAAATGTGGCATTATTACACGCGACTCGCTTCTTCATCGTGGATTATACCAGGCGTGGCATGCATAATTCATACGCGACTGTCGAACGCATAAAATATAATAATGTCGCGCCATCCTCGAATCTATCTATGTTAAAACGTAGCCGACAATGCACCAAAATCCTGGGTAATTCAATTGTAAACACAAGTTTTTCCAACTACTTGAATATCATTAAAAAAAAACAGAATATTTCAATCATATTTATCTTTCTCTTTATAATGCTATGAATATTCTCTATAAAAACTTGTAAAAGTTTTACGTGCGAAGGCAGCAAAAAGATCTATGCTCCAACGCAATGCAAAAATAGTGGCGAACACCGCGTGAAATTCAATTAAAAACCCGCACAAAAAAAAAGCGAATAGCTAAAGCATAGCTGGCCACGCCGCGCGAATTAATTCCTCGATGAATATTCCGGGGCGGCGACGCGAACGATGCACTAATTGATTTTAAATTAACTCGTTACGCACGCAGAGCGCCGCACAAAGAATTTGCGCAACAATCAAATCAAATTCGGCTTTATCGTTGCGTGTGTGTGTGTGTGTGTGTGTGTGTCAGTAAATGCGCGTGAGGGGCGGCATAGCCGGACGTGTGCATCGCCAGCCCCACGAGTTCGCACACAATCGCTAATGAAAATATATTTTTATTAAGCGCCAGCGCGAGAGTTTCCAATAAAGTGGATGAGAAATGTGCGCGATTTTTGTTGCGGCGGCGGGCGCAACCCAACCGGCGATAAATTGGCAGCGAATGTGCACACTACTGCAAATAAAAGCGTCGGCAAATAAGATTAACTGTCCCGCATTCCGCGCGCTTTTAAATAAAGCATTCAAAAGCCCGCAACAATGAATTGCGCGTTGATGTTAAACCGTATTTTTTCGATTTAATCTAATATAGATTGCGCATGCGTCCAAATTGACGTTGCATTGGTTAGCACACTCTGACGTCACCAAGATTTCTCATAAGCTTAATAACTTCGAAATCACATAAGATATCTATAATCTGTAAAATTATTTGAGTCATAAATGATATTCTACATGTGATAAGCTCTCAATTATCAAAAGTTTGTTTTACGAATGTAGTGAGTGGTTCTGTTTAGATATCAACATTTTATATTGTTGATTTACGATGTGCTCTTGCCATGGTATTCATATTTTGTTCATGCTACAAACTCGTAAATTTTGTTTTTATTTTATTCCCATTCCGTTCGTTTCCATTTCATTATATTTTCATATGTTCATATACGTTTCATTTAACATGGCCGAATGGCGTTTTTATAGCCTCGTTAAAATATTCAATATTCACACAAACGGCAAACAAATAACGACACAATACACCACGTTTACCACATTAATACGTGTACGTTAAATTCGTGTATAAATATGACGTTTGTGTAAATTTATTGCCGTCGATGCTTTTTTTTTGCTTTTCTCGCGCTGTTGCTGCACACGAAAGCGCGTGCTTGCCGTCTCGCTTGCTTCCTATGGGCTTTGTTCGCAACAAAAACCGCCGTACACCGAACGCCATGCGGAAACTTACACCACGCGTGGCGATAGAAGTGAGAGAGAAAAAAAAACCAACCAACACACGGAGCGAAAATACGAGCAGCGCGCCGCGCGGAAAACGCCCCCAGGGAGAAATTGCCCGCGCACTCGAATCTAATCGCGCGTGATTAAGCAATCACGTCGATAAATCACGACCGCGCAACATCCTGTGTATACGCACGCACACATACATACCGCACAATTAGCGCACATGTGTTGTGTTTATATGTCACTCATTTCGGCGTTATTGACTATCATAACGTTGCATTCAATCGCGTTTGTAAAGTATAGGCGCGCGCGCGCGCGTTTATTGCTTATTACCGGCAGCGCGCAGGTCATTAAATTTGTTTTGTAAACTGGTCGAGCGCCAATCGCATTAATACGACTTTAATTGCGAATAACAGCGGCGCGAATAACATGCGCGCCGAAAACATGTGCGCAGACACGCGCGATATCAAATTTAGCAACGTTTTGGCAATAATTAACCGAATCGAGCAAAACGCGATCGGCGTGAGAATGGCGTAAATGGTCTCGCAACCTGGACGACATACGCATTCGTTTCTAGAACATTCAAACGAGTTAGTTCCGTTAACTGGACATTGTTCTAAAGTTGATTGTATAAAATTTGAACTATTTGCCGCAGTTTTACCTTATGTCGAATATATTAAATTACGTATAGCTTTGTCACTATATGAGATATTAAATATTGAGTATATTTTTGCGTTCGCACATCTCTACACGTTTATGCTAACTTCACATTTTCTTTAAAAAAAACGTATATACAACTCGAACAACGACTTGATGATACTTGGAAAACGTTTGGAAATCTCAGCAGATTAGCATGCACTTGAGTTAATCGACTAATCGACTAATAGGCTGGTGTAATACAAGCAGTGGTGGAATTGTCACACCGCCGTGGTGCGTCCGGCGCGTCTGCGCTTGTTAGAAACGAATTCCGCCGATAATCACGCACCAAGCGACCGTCGCACGCTTTTCCGCGAACGTGCAAATCGCTCTTCAGCGGCGGGGCTCGACGGCACCAGGGGAACAGGTGTGCGCGCAATCGACGCATTCGTGATGGTACAAATTATCATTGCAGTTCTTGCGCTCCGGCGGACTGGTTCACCGCTGGTCCATATTTGTATTTCACATCTCGCATTCAGCAATTACGCTTGCGCAAGCCGGCCAGCGCGAATATTATCCCTCCGCTCAGTTTCCGAAAAAAGCGCGCGCAAAAAACAAACAACAACAACGGCAGTGGCGGCGGCGGCGATATAAAAACCGGCAAAACGCGTGTAAAACTCGACATCTCGTTGAACCGGGAAAAGCGAGTATCGATCCCGCGGTGGCCGCGGATCGCTGCGCACACGGCCAACGAAT
Source organism: Drusilla canaliculata (assembly GCA_027574885.2). Lineage (NCBI taxonomy): Eukaryota > Metazoa > Arthropoda > Insecta > Coleoptera > Staphylinidae > Drusilla > Drusilla canaliculata. The sequence continues at coordinate 9,184 of JAODGA020057215.1, forward strand.
TACAAAACGACGGGCGGAAAATGGAATAAATAAAAAGAAGAATACACATGAAGCGGTGGCGGCAGCGGCGGCGCGCCCGCTCCCGCCGCTGCCACCACCGATGTGGCAAAGCGAAATTAAATCACACGGTGCAGCGCCAAATATAGAGCACATTGTCGTTTTATAGTCGAGTTAGTTTTGGTAAGAATAAAAAAAAACTTTTAAAAAAACTTAAAACCAGTGAGATAGAAGTAAAATAGAAATGTGTCTATTTATAACATCTCACTAGAACAGCAGGCGGTTGAAAATTACGAAATGTCTTTAGTCAAACACCGTAGAAATGATACGAATACAAATATGAAGTGGTAAAGCACGTTTTGCGCAATCCCACGTTAAATTAATGGTGAAGTCAACATGTTCGAACTAATCACGCGTCGAATTAACATGTCATTTAACCGCAATTAATAAAATTAGCTCGACGATGGCGTTAATTGCAAACCGAGGGGTGCAGAACCCCGTCCGCGCGCTGCGCGAGAGAAAGTCGAAGGAAACACGCCGGCGAAAATCAATTGCAAAGTAGAACAACGCCGGACTGGAGCATTATTTATACAGCAGCAGGCGAGATTAAGCGCGCGATAACCGTGGACGGTGGCAACAGGCGGGCGCGACCGGTGCGCAACAACAATTCGTAATTATGCGGTTGTGAAATACAAACAAAGACCTAAGTAGATAAACGCAGCCACAAATCACCTTATCAAAGGCGTGCGGGCGCGTGCACACTCGCGCGGGCCGAAGCAGTCCTGCTGGGGCGGTTTTATTCGCGCCAATAATTTGTATCCGTGTGCTGGATGTATCCGGTTGCAGAAGTGGTAATCCAGGTGGGTACGGCTTCGCGAAACACACGCGTTATTCGCGAGAGTTGCGGTTTTCCTGCGGAGCGGCGGAGGACACACACACACGGTGCGTGCGTGCGCACGCGACGAGCGACAATCGGCGACTGACGCGCGGCGTGCGCGGCTCGACCTGCGACGCCACACACTCGGGGCTCAGACAAGCGCGCAGCAGGCCGCAGCAGCAACGGTGTTCGCTGTCTCTGTCGGCTGCGCCGCGGCCCCGACACACGCGCGCCCACCGCTCCTGCGCAGCAGCAGCAGCAGCAGCAACGGCGGCACCACGGCGCTGAACACGCGCGCGCTGCTTGCTGCTGCTGCTCCTCCGCAGGACGCACCTTTTCCACCTTTTATCCACATACCTTTCACATTATGTACACATTATCGGATGACTCGTGCGCCGCGCGTTATTCCTACAAATTGATACAACCACCGTCGGCACGACGACCACCCAAAAAACACCCCTGCGCACCCTAATCAACCCCAACCGAGTGGCTAATTAAATCCGGAAACAAACATTTACCCGCCCCGCCAAAGATGGAATTTTGATAGCCGACTTTATCTGTCGTTCGCAATTCGTTTATCTCTGTTTACGATAAACGAATAATGAAAGAAAGCGCCGTAAATCATAAAGGTATAAATTTACTTTTATTACCGCATACATGGTGTACGTGCTAGGTTTTTCTTTTCTCCTGGCAGCGTTTATGTGTATGTAGCTGCACAGTGCCGTATTTGCATGCGTTAGGTGACAGGTAAGTCGCTGTGATGATGTACGACTGCGCATGCGCGACTCGCACGGGGTCACGTGCGACGCTGCGCCGGCGTTGCGCGCATGCGTAGCACACTCGGTGGAGCATGCGCGCGCGCGCGCACGCCGTGGTGCGTTTTATGCGGCGCGGCAAATTTTTAATGCGCGAACGCCATTAAAAGTTTATTAAATGGCAGTTTATGGACGTCGTTTCTTCCGCCGCGTTTATGTTTCGGGCTTGTGCGGCGGCGGCGACGGCGGCGGCGGCGGCGGTGTGCGCGCACACACGACGCGAGAGGGGCGGGCGCGCGCGCGTTACCGGGCGCGAGCGCGACTTTTATTGAACAGTCGTTAAACGCTAACGCCGAACGAGCGTCGGCCTTCATTACATGCACTAAAACGTTTTATGTACCTTCGCGCAATTTCGCCGGACGCAGGCGGCGCAGACGCGTGATGGAATGATGCGAGATGAACGCATGCAATCGCATGCAAGAATTTAAATTTTGCGTTTTTAATTTCGCGCACGTTCCGATTGCCGTCGTGCGCTTTGCCGCAGAGCAGGCGCATGTTCAAGTCAATTTTCGATCAAACTCAGCTAGCTTAGATAGGATCAGGTATTAGGTTAAATTTGTGCGGCTTTAGCTCGAGCGTAGTAGGGTTAGGTAGGTGAACATTGGTTAGATACGATAAAAATACTTTAAGTTGGATTACGTTAGGTAAAAGTAGGTTTGGTTGGATGCTTCAGCTAAAATTAGATAGGCTTAGGTTAGATAATGTTTGATTTAGTGAAATTAAGTGACGTTAAGTCCTTTCAACGAAGTTTAAGCGAGACTTTCATTAGGTTGATATTATGTAAGGTTAGGTACTTTGGAAATAAGTTATTTTTGATAGAGATTTGAAGATAGAAATAAGATTAGACTTTTTAAGATCGATGTTAGATAAGATTATTAAATATCGGATTTGAGGCATTTTTCTAACATTTTCAGATTAGATTGATTAGAAATCAAATCAAATAACGAGAATTAGTTATGGCGAAACACAATTCGTGGAAATTAATTTACAGCGCATAAAGTAAATGGCAAGCAAACAAATAGCGGTACTCCAGGCGTAAAAAAGCCCGATTCGCATTCGTCGCTCCCCACAGAAGAACGGGGAACAAAGTCGATGACAAAGCCAATGGCGCACAAGTCGCAAGAATGGACTAATAAAAGGGAACAATCGACTCGTAAAGTACAAGCGCACATAACATAAATACGCCGGCAAACTTTGGCCGTCGTCGTGAAACGTTGCTTCGATTTTCGATCCGAAATCGCCCATCACCGACGTAAATTATCGCAGATAGGAAGCGATACAGACAAAGCAAAGCGAAATGATTCAAACGTGAGCGCAAATACGTTTGCTACAGCGCTGCCGAGCGCACAAAGCTCGATCGGGCGTCCAAACAACGCGGAATTGTAGCACTTTGTTCCAACCAGCCCGATTTACATGCAAACACGATGTCACGCCATTGACACAGACGCGAACCTAATTCCAGCGTCTAAATATTAATACGTGATAGTTTATCAGCTGCCATGCGCGCGCGCGCGCTACAAGCACGCGCCTATCGCAAAACCAATAGAAATAACCGAATGCAAATTGACAATGCGATAGGCGCGCTTGCGCGGGAATGCTGTTTGCAATGCTGAGATAAGGCCCAACGATGCCGACGGCAACAAATGAATAATTTCGGAACGAATTTCATGCCCGAAAGACACGCGCGCGCTCGCGCGTTGTTGTAACGGCCGGCGTGACCCAGATGCAAGCGCGCGAGCGAGGCCGTAATGAAATAAGGATATTTGTTATCGGAGCGGAAATTGATTGGTTGCATGCCAATCAAAGCAATCGATCAAAACGCCGATAAGTCGCGGCGACGGTCCGCGCGCGTCTTGGAAGGGCTGAAAAGCGGCGACTACTTGTCGAATGACGAGTGGTGCAATTCACGCACCGATTGCAAAAGACACTCGATAGATTGCGCTCGCGCGCCGCCACTGTCCGCTTGTTGACGCTTTCAATGCGCAAACACTCGAAACTTAATTCGGCCAGCCTTCGCGGCCCGCGCATTGATTGCCGGATTGATTAATCAGCAATTCCAGCGTTTAACCACTTCAGCGCGATAACGTGATACTCGTTGAGGCGCATTTTACTCGACGGATGTGATTGGGTTAATTGAGGTTAAGTACGGTTAAGCTAGGTTAGGATTATTATGATGACGTTAGGTTATTTTTGATTATGGAGTGATACAATCATCTTTGTTAGGTTACACAAAGTTGGTTAGATTATGATTAAGTGATTGTACATTAACACTAAATTAGAATTTGATTGGTTGTAAAGCTTAAATTAGACATAGTTCGAATGAAATCAGTACAAATTGATTTGATTAGTTTAGTGGAAATTAGGACTGATTAAATGTGCTTAGATTAAACGCAATTTAGTTTTGAGTAAGATATCAGAGATTAGGTGTCGATAAGGGTATGAATCATTTCGTCGCGAAAAGGGCAAATTTTATCTGAAACGAAAAAGGTCATAACCGATATAGCCGCCGCTCGAAATTGGGAGTGCGGTCGATTTTTAGCCCAAATTTAGCAAAATTTAGCAATAAAATTTTGGGTTTGTATAATTTGGCCACCATTCGTCCATCCAAAATGACAAATAACATGAAAAAATCCACGAAGCGATTAGTAATTTTGTTGGATTTGTATTATATATCTGAACAAAATATATATCTTAACAAAAAAATAAACCTAACCTATATAAACCTAACCTAACCTAACCTTAGCTAACTTAATCTAACCCTCACAAAGTTAACAAAAAAAAACAAACTTAACCTAAGTCTACCTTACCTAACCTAACCTTACCTAACCTTTTACCTGCTAAATTTAGGCTAAAATCCGACCGCACCGTTTCAGGTAAATTTTGCCTTTTCGGGTACGAGAACGACCATACGAGGGTACGAGTTCAGATCATAAAATTTTCTACCTGCTCCAACGGGTACGAGTTTGCAAACTCCGTATTACACGATAGTTTTCTCTTAATTTTTCTTTTTTCTCGCTTCCCAAATTTTATTTTTTCTAATTTTGTACCATTTTGTACAATTTTATTAAAATTCAGCTTAAAATGGCCAAAATTTGTATTTTTTCAGTACTAATTCCTAATATTTACACATTAATTACTTCTTTATTCTTTTTCTGTTTCCTTAAATTTGGTTTTTGTATATTTTTGTACAATTTGATACAATTCTGTAAAATTTTGTACAAATTTGTACAATTATAGAAAGTTATCTATCTAGCAAACTGCGTGCTTTGTGTGGAAAATTTCTAACTCAAAATGTGGCGCAAATAACCCACAATA